>CM057379.1:155113693-155281193 GCA_030015415.1 Cynopterus sphinx
TTTACGTTCTTTTAAGCAGTCGTGTTATGAGTACAATTAAAAGTCCATCAGTATCCCAAGTACTTGTGCATTATCTACCCTGCCACACTTCACTAATGCGTTTTATCATTTAGGTTGCTAATACTGTTCAGTGTAAAGACAGTCTTTCTGAGGTAGACTGTTCAAGTTCAAGGACAAGTCTTTTTCTGACAAAATGCATGACATTCAAAAAAAGACAAATAAATACTACATGTACAATATGTAGTAATGAGGTAGAAATGGTTATAAAGAACAATGTTTGAATATACATCAGATGAAAAAAGAAAATGAATATTCTCTAGCAACTGTATATAATCCACAAGGAAATACACCACACCACACACACACACACACACACACACACACACACACACACACAGAGACTGAGTTTAAACCTAGAAATAAACTTGTTTTGTATCATAAAACAAGTAAAAATGAATGTGTTCCCAACATTGGTGTACTACAGAACCATTTTATAAATATTTAACATTCTATAGGACTGATTCATATATTCTCACACAACTCTGTGGCAAGGCTGACCCACGCTGCCGACATTCTACATATCACTGAGACAGGGAGGTGAAATTTTCCTGCTTTCAGTCTAATTGTCTTTGACAATTGCAGTGCCCAGTGCTACACTGCTTGTGTTGTATTTAAAAACAGGGGAAAGAGGAGAGACTTGTTCATTAAAGATGCAGTATCCCTGGTTCACACAAATACATCTGGCAGGTTCAAAATCGAATGTCAACCAGAGGTCTTAGCAGAGTGTGAGCTTTAGTTCATGTATTGGTTAGTCACAAGCATAGCTGGTTTTGAATTCTGAAATACTAATAGCTCCATGTTTGCTAATGTGCTTCATATGAAAATGGGCAGGTGATTTAACAACTGAAGGCTTTACTTGCCAAAAGAAAAAAATTAAAACACTGTACTGTAAAATGGTCATGTGTATCTCCGCATATATGAAGAAAGAAGTAAACAGTTGCTTTTGAATGTAACATAGATGTTAAAGTTCAGATACGTGGTGGTGAAATCAGCAAACACACACATACACACACACAAATTTTTATATATATATATATGAACTCTAGTGGCCTTAATAGTTCAACAAACTGTGTCCCTTTCACTTTGCAAAATACAGTTTCAGTGATCATGATCCCCATTTCTTGTTAAGAAACATGAAAATGGGATTATAGAAGTAGCTTTCTGCTTAGAGTTGGACACATTTTCAGAGAAATTCTAACTGCCTCTAAAATGTATTTTCCAACCCACAAATAAATTTACAAAGACCTATTTTAGGAATTAATTTGGACTTTCTTGGATGTGGTCTTTTGAAAACTGCATAGCCAAGTACTATGCAACCTATGTAAATTGACCTTGCTATTTTATATAGCATAGCCTCTGGATAGCTTTTATCACTTGCCCAGATGGTGTTTGGCCTGTGTATTTTAGTGGAATGGTTTATTTTCTCCTTGATAGGTTTCAAATGCACAAGAAAACATTATACCCGTCTATCCGCATTTGAGTAGAATACAAACTGACTAATAGATAAACATTCGGTGTGAAAGTAAATAGCCTTAAAGTATACTGCCTTCACATTCCATTGATCAGCTCAGTCAGCAAAGTTTTCCATATTGTCACTAATGTTCTAAATATTTTGGTGAGAAGCATGCCAGGAGTGTAGAGTATTTCCATTTGTGTCATACGTATGGTTATCATAAACTCTTTTTGAGTTTCTATTGATCTTTCTGAAGTAGTTTCCTTCACTTCCTTTTTGTCCCTGTTGGAAATGTTATTGCAGTTGTGAAGAAGAGAATTAGGGGCTGTTATATGGACTGGCTCAAATCTCCTGGCTGGATGGCAAGGGATTTAGACCGGCTCATTACCTTACCTTCATTAGTAGCCTTCTCCAAATTCTTAGCAGTCTAAAAGAGGCCAAAGTACAAAGCCCGATTACTCAGTTGTACTACTACTGATTGCACATTCACCACTGAGGCTGTGGTGCCCCACCCCCACCCAAGCTCCTAAAGGGATGGTCAGAAAAGAGCTCATTATTAGGCTAGTCCATAGAAGAGCTCATAACGCTGTCATGCAGAATCAGAGAATCACTGGAGAGCACTGTCTACTCAAAGGTCAGCCTTATCTCCCCCAGCAGATCTTCATTTCTTCAGCATGCCCAGTTTCTTAAGAGATCAAATCCTAGAAGTTGTGAGGCTAAATGAAATTCACACACAACTTCAGCTTCTGCCTAAAAATAGGGATTTTTGACTACTCATGTCTCAAAGTAATTTTTGTCATTTAAAGATAAAAGCCAATGTGTATGACTTTATTTTCAGTTTTATAAATGAGTGTAAAACACAATAGTGCAGTCATGTATTTGGCATTAACTCTTACTAACCACAAAAAAATGTGGATCAATATTGGATTTTCCAAAGTTGTCTAAATACGACTGGGTTTGTCAAACTTGCCTGTTGCTTTCAAGTGAACACAGCATGTTGGAGGAAATGAAATGTAATGTCTAAAAGACAGAAAATAGGTCAGCACTGTGTAAAAGTAAACTTGTCAGTGAGATCAATATGAACCTACTAGTTAATGGGGATATTAGAATTTCCTTACAACAAAGGGTGTGCAGGGTAGAGCCAGAATATGATTGTAGCATTTATTCACTTGTGAAAAGCAGAGGATGTACTTAAATATTATTTTTTGTATCCTTAATGAAAGGCACTGCTTTTTTAATATGTAATATTTATATATAAGCACAGTTTTAATTCATAGAATATCATAGTAAATTAAATTCTGGTTCATCTGCTCAGTTTTCAGGAACACAAAAAATAAAAACGAGGAGTAATGATCAAGCATCAAAATTTCGGAAATATCATGAAGTTCTCATTAGCTTTCTCTATATTATGTTTCAGAGAATTCGACATTGTGGATGAAATAAGTAAAAATATTTGAAGAAAAAAACAATAACAGAAATAACTTTCTTGGGGCTTCCCATTGCATTTATTTAAATTTTTTAAAAATGTACATCACGTTTTGAATACATAAAATGCCAGTGCTTTGCAACAGTTTTGTTACTGAATCTCTCAACTAAAAAAAAAAAAAAAAAAAAAAAAAAAAAAGAAAAAGAAAGAAGGAAAAAAAAATAACAGGAAAAATACATTCAAAAAGCCAGGCTGTTCTGCTTATGCACAGGCAGTGGCTTTGGAAAGCTACAGCCTACACTGTGTCTGTTCAGAGGCATTGCCGAGCATCAGTCAGCTATCAACGAAAAGTTGCACATAAAGCATTAAAGGATACAAAGAACAACTTGGTAGGGAGCAGTAGAAGAATTGGGGTAGGGGCAGACTCAGATAGAAGTAAGCGGGAAGACTAATATATCTGGAAACTAGATTTATGGGAAAAGATGGAAGAAAACAAAGTAACATGTTTGGCAAGCTAGCGTGTGCATGTGCGTGTGTGTCCACTTCCAATTTTCAACTTTACAAGAGAAATATTAACAAAACTGAGGTAGAAATGAATGTGGGAGCACTACAGCCCAGAAGGTTTCAAAATGAGAAGCAAAATTGCACTGACGAGAGGAGTCAAGGAGGAGAGGGGTGTAGATGTTCTCTGTGGGTATATTGGTTGGTTGTATTTTTGTGTTTATTTATTTAATTATTTGTTTGTTCTGGTTGCTATCTTCTGCATTCTATCAAAACAGCATGGCAAGCCTGTAATTTAGATTAGTGAATAGAATGAGACCATTTCCAGCAGTAAGAGAGAATTTGAAAACCACCACCACCACCACCACTTATGCAATAAAACTCAGTCCTAGGGTTCAGGAACTGTGACTTTCAAGGTCCTAAACAGGTCTTGTGGCTGACTGTTCTAGACACTAACACAAACTGAAAAAGTAGCTTTCCATTAACCAGTGTACCTTTTAAGAACATTTTCACTTCATTATCAAGGAGCAATGTATGAAGAACTCTTGCAGTTACTGACATAAAGAATTATTCTGCTCTGGTCAATACCCCATAATTAGTAAAAGAACCTTCAAAAAAATCCTTTCATTTCTACTTTAAATTGTAAATATTCAGTTGTATCACATGTCAGTATTTTTCTGGATACATTCAAAGTAATTTTCCTTGCTATTTTCCAATTTTTGAGGTAAACATACATTTTAATATAAAGTAACATTGAAGCCTATCCCATTACTCTCAGCAGTACATAGTGCTTTTAACACATTCCTTTGAGGTACTGTACAAATCACAATCGCTTTCCTGAGTTTTTGCAGACAAGAACATTAAAAGAAATGAACTGCAGAAATTAAGGTCCAGATTACCGTTACCCTGTTTTACCTGTTCTTAGCTTAATACTGCAGAACAGACAGGATTGAGGAATACTGTTGCTCTTAAAATGGCAAAAATCTGGTTTTCTGTTATAACACAACCGTTCATCTCTTTAGTCCAATAATGTTTGAAGTTAAAGCTCTTTATATTAGCACATGCCACCAATGTAATTGTGAGGCAAACAAAAAATAAAGCACCACTCCAGGCACTTGACAGCAACTAAATCTCAAGAACAGCAGAATGGAATCAACACACGAGGTTCATGTCCTTCTGAAGTCAACGCACTTGCACCTTGCTCCTTGGTGAGTGCTGTCTAGCTTGAACCGAACTGAGCATCCACGGATGCTTTCTGTCATCTGGGGCTTTCAAATCAGAAGCTCTCATTTGATGCATTTTTCCTCCAAATCTACCCTGACTCTAAAGATTCAACTTAATCGTCGTTTTCCCCAGTATCCTTTGCAATTTGAACACTACTGAAAAGGGGCTCTATACCCTATGTAGCAGGTTTTATGTGTGTGTGCCAACATTCATTACACTTTTTTAGGAAGTTATCACTGACTGCAACCAAACATTTTGTTCCATTCGACATACATATCAAGCTCTTTTTGAGATATGCTAGGCTGAATCTTGCAGAAAGCATTTTCAAAGTCTTGATATGTAATGGGCCTCAACTGGCTGGGCATAATGGCTGAAAGGTCTGTGGCTGGCATGGCATGGAGGGGGCCCACCGCTGCTTCCTGACACAAATGGGCCACGTCTAGTCCAGAAAAGCCTTCTGTGCGCTGGACGAGCAGTGCAAACTCCTTGTCATTGAGACAGTAATTGTGCTGTGAGAGCAGTTGTACTATTATCTGGTGCCTCGCTGTGCTGTCAGGAAGTGGGATTAAAAGTCGTTTCATGAAGTACCTCCGAAGAGATTCATCTATTTCTTCTGGTTTACTGGTGGCACAAATTACTACAATTTGGTCCTCAGCCGATGTTAGTACAGTGTCCAGTTGCATCAGAAATTCGGTTCTCATCCGACTGACTGGACTGTGTTCCTCACTCACTTGAGAGGAGAGAAGCATGTCAATGTCACTGACAAAAATCACTGAAGGCTGGCGACACCTGGCCACAAGAAAAGAGGCATGGATAATTTTCTCTGCTTCTCCTAACCACTTGGCAACTAGTCCAGAACCAGCAATTTTAAAAAATGTGGCCCCCAGCTGACTAGCTATGCATCGGCCCAATAATGTTTTGCCTGTTCCCCGAGGTCCAAATAAAAGGATGCTCCGAGGTAAGGCCGTCAGTCCACTGAATGCATCTGACCTCAACACTGGCCATAAAACCTCCTCTTTAATGACAGCCTTTACCAGGTCAAGACCAGCAATGTCGTTCCAGTCCACTGGTGGTCCTTGGGTGATAATCTCATTGGTTACCAGGTCAATGAGGTGCGTGTCAGTGTTCTTCAGTTGCTCGTCCACAGAGTGGTTGGATGAGGTAGCTGCACGGAGTCCAGGGCCTTGCATTGGGTGAGAGAGGAGCTGCCTGTGCTCATCCCCATGCTCACTCATTACTGGCGATGTGTACTTCCCAAAGGATTCACTGGATCTTGATCCCAATGAATTTTTAGCAGTACTGTAGGAAGGAGGGGTCAGAGCCCTACTGGACTGGCTGCTGAATTTTCTTTGCTGTTCAGAGGACATTAGCTGCTTCGTTGGCTTAAATGCTAAGGATGATGTCTCAGCACTTCTGTCAAAGCCATTCCCCCGATTTGAGTTTGAAATGCTATTGTCGGGCATTCTGTACATAGGACTCTGTGTAGATCTCTGTTGGCCATAGCTGTAATTTCCGTAACTGGAGTCCATATCTCCTTGCCCTGCCATATAGAAAGCTTTCCTTTTGAGAGAACTTGCCGAACTGTTTGTCAGAGCTGAGGGTGCAATAGGTGTCAAACTGTGACCCTGGTAGGTATAGCCAGGAACAGTGGTGGGGGGTAGGGGTGTAGGAGCAGGAATTCCTGAAGGCAGGTATGCTGAAGGAGGAGGAGGTGCTCCCCCAGGGCTGTACCCCGATCCCACAGCAGTCTGAGGAGGATAGCTAGCGGAGGGATAGCTGTAACTGGAGAGGTTAGAAGTCCCATTGTAGCCTGGGACCAGGGCTGGTGGCGGAGGAGGTGGTGGTGGTGGCTGTAGGAGCCCAGAGCTATGCAAAGGAGATGGATGAGGTGAAGGAAGTGCAGGTGCTGGTTGGCTACTGTAAGTTGAATGTAAATATGATCCGTTGTATCCTGGGGCGTATTCCTGAGATGGAAGCCCTGCATGAAGACTAGGTACGGTGTGGCTTCCACAGGTACTGCTTGAATAACTAGGTTCTGTCAGGTTGCTGGCCACCCCAGGAGAGCTCCCTATACTTGCAGAGACATCTGCTGGAGGGAGGGCTGAACTGACGCCAGCCTTGCTGGCAGTGATAACATCTGGAACACAGTTCATGGGATAAACAGCCTCTGAATTCAAGGAAGGCTGCCAGGGTTCGCTTTCATTTTTCCGACCGTTCACTAGTCCCGATGGTGCATCTGAGTAATTGCTGAGTACAGGTCGGTCCACGGGGCCTTCCAAGATGCCAGAATACTTCTCTGCATATTTTTTTAGTAGGTTGGATGCAGTCAAAGCAGATATGTCATCATTCGCCCAGGCATACTGATAGGTGCGCTGCAAATGACCTCTATAGGCTTCAACTTTGTGGGCAGGAGACCGAGTGGTCGAGGTGATGTCAAAGTGCTGTTCTGGCCACTGGGCATGCTCCGGCGTCCACTGCATCTTCAAGCCTAAGGATTTTGGGGGAAAAATGTTAAATTACTTAAACACTTATCAAAACTGTTAAAGTTTTTTCCCTCCAACTTCTTTTGTTACCTACTATTTTCCACTGATAATATATTATAAAAGATTTGCCCAGCTTATAATACCTATTATGATCTCTGTAATATGCATACTTTAAAATGGACTGAAAATCAGCCCTGTATAAAAACTGAATTTAAATGAAAACTCTGTAGAAGACCTATTTTTTTTATTTGTAAGTAATAAGCAAATCTATTTCTGTTAAGCCTATCGAATATTTTGCTACTCACACAGAAAAATACATATATATGTACACACACATTTCTGTCAAGTTAGAATCCAGTCACTGGTTCTTACATTGAAATATGCATACATTTTAAATACCTAGCAAGTTATAATATTAGCATGTGTAATATCTAGCTATTCTATCTCTTCACATCACAGTTTCTGTTTTATAGTTTAACCAATATAAAAATAAGACACAGCTGACAGATCACATCTAGGATACCTCTCTTATTTGATACTGAACACCTAGTTAGCACAGTATAATGCTCCCTGCACAGAACAATATGACACAGACATAGCAGGTCATTCCATAATCCAACTCTCATCTAAAGTGGTCCACGACAGTTTCAAATCTGCTTCGTGGAGTGCAGCAAAGCAATCTCCCAGGCAGCGCTCCATCGCTTTCATCGCACAAAGCCTACAACTCGGTATGAATTACAACTGGCTCCTTTCTGCCTCTCAGTTCTGTTGTTGAGTCTGAAAAAAAAAAAAAACAAGCATCACTTGTCTGTCGGTCTTCTAGCTAGCATTCTCCTTCCTTATGATCCTTCTCTCTGCCTTATAGCCTCTGAATTTCTAAAAGGTGAGGATACACACACACACACCCACACACACACGTGTGTGTATATATATATATACACACATATGCCAGATACTTCTCTATCTATATATAATATAAATACTCTATATGAAGAGAAAACAGAGGTGAAAGGGAAGAATAGAGAGAGAATGAGAGAATAGAGGGGAATCTGGATTCTAACTCTACATTTCTATGGGAAGCAGTGTGTGGCAGAAACTGGACAGGTACAACTAGATAATGAGATACTATGGGTATTTCTGTCATCTGCTAGGTTACTAACTGAAGCAAGGTGACTAGCAAACTATAAAATAAGATGAGAAAATGAGAAAATACTAAGGAGTTAAGATTACTTAAATTTTATAGTTTAAAGAGACCTTAGAAATTACCCCATTTCACAGATTAGAGAACCAGTACCCAAAAGAATTTATAATGTACCAAGGACTCACATATAGTTAGTTAGAGAAAGAAGAGCACTGGAACCCTGTTCTATTTCCCAGTGCTGGCTCATCCCATTATAATCTCTGCTGGTTTTGAACACTTCCTATTTTGGTACAGCTATATTAAGCAGGCCTCCTTAATCTCCTTTGTATTACTCAAAGTGAATTTTGCAAACTGTCTTGTGCCCTCTGGCAGAGACTCCTTGATAAGGAGGAGGCCTGGTCTAAATGGAGCATCTGTGGCATCAGCTCCCTTCTGAATTAGCCAGTCTATTTTGACAGCTCCTACCCCCTTCTGCTTTCCTCATTCAAACCCTTTAGCTCTTCATTGCCTGGCTCTGGCTTCTGACATGGCTAGCTTTGACTTACTGAGCTAAACTGAACATAGCACAGAGTTTGGTAACAGAATGGCATGTTGATTCCCTTCTGACTCCGTCTTTCTTGTTTGCAAAACCACTGCACCAGACACTGGAAGTTAATTAGCAGGATGATGCTGTGCTAATTGTGTTAATTTACAAGGTTTTAGTCAAAGAGAATCATGCCAGGGCTGGCACTGCTGTCATGCTTCCGACTTAATGATTAAGAAATACTGAAAACAAGGTGGGAAGGATTGCAGTAATTACACAATAAATGAATAAAGCAACAGTATTCACTTGCAAGTATATTTTACTGCAGTTGTACTCATTTGCATTTGGATTTTTAAAAAGGATCCATGTAGATATTCATTTGCAAATCACCATCTCAGTTAAATTAAGCCTGAAAGCTGCACAGTATAACTTAATCAAGCTTTGCATACATGTATACACACACACACACACACACACAGATATATATTTTTAGTAAAAATACTGAAGACCTTGCTTCTCTTGTACTTGTAATAGATTCTTCAGTTTCCCTCACTCCTAAAATCTTCATGTTTCCCTTTTTAAACTCTTGTCTTTTAAAACCAATCTCATCAAATTGGAAAAAAATTTGTAAAACTGGACGAAGGGAAGCTTTCATCATTTTACTCAGAGATACTCTGGGTGTGACTCTTAGGAAGAACTAAAGTGACATTCTTAATTGTTTCTGCTTTTTTAGTCATTTTTTAAGGGGGAGGAAAACACATCGCAAAATGGGTGAAATGATCAAAACCACACTTAAAGGGAAAAAGATGCAATTCTAATGAAGCAGCATTTCAGGAATCATACTTTCATTAAATTCAACTGGAAATTATTAAGAGCAAATCACCAGGAACCAATCGCAAGTAATCAGTATCTAAATTCTTCTAGTGTCATGGGATTTACTTCAAGCCTTATAAAAAGGAGAGAATATTAATGTGACTATAATGCAGAACTGTGTAGAAGACCTACAAATTATTTCCAGGGATTTTCTATTAGGATTTTTTCTTTAAAAGCTTATCAAAATAGAGTTGAGGAAATAAGAACACACATATTATGAGTAAGACTTTGATTAGATTGATACCGAAGAAATATTTGAATAAGTGCCTTGAAACAAGGTTTCAGAAAATAATTTCGGCGTCATAGACAATGTAATTGCCTATACAACAAATGCAACACTACACACACATTAAAGGGCATGACTTCTCAGTTAGCTGAGGTAAGCCATAGCTGGTATTAGTTAAAACACATACATGACAAAAATGATGTTTTTAATGCCCACTGAAAAAACTGCTTTAAAACTGGAATAATTTTTTAAAATGGGCAACCTTCTACCTGTATTGGCTTAACTGCTTTTTTCTTATAAATTAATCATTTATAAAAATATGCAAAAATGATTTAAGAAGTTATAATCACTATAAAAGACAGGAATATAAAGTTTAAATAAAGTAGGTTGGTTATTTTCACTGGGTATTTCTGCATAGTTTAACTCTAGCAAAACTAATTAAATTTTGTAAGATTTCTATTTCAACTGAAATTAAACAAAGATTCTGTCTATCAAAATTATTGATTTGGAACAGTTACTGGATATACCATTGCCTATTGATTCTCATGCTAGTTTTGGATGTGCTTCCCAAGATAATTGAAAGTTTATTTATTGATGCATACTAAATAACGATAATCTTAGTGAGTCTGCAAGGCAAGATTGAACTCTGATTAAATAAACTTAAGGGAACAGAATTATTCACATCCTCTGAAACACAAGTACTTGTTCAGTGCTTTAAAATTATTAATATATTTGAACATGTAAGTTAATAGTTTACCATAAGCTAGTTCTTCATATTAGTAGGAGCTGAAGAAGCTAGAATTCAAGAGATTTTCCTGGCCTTGAGAGAGAAAAGAGCATTTTCATTAGTTTCTTAAATTTTAATACTAATTGAAAATAGAACCAAACTTATTTTTGTTGTTTTTATTGTTGTTTATTGGTGGTGATGTTTCTGATGTGAAATGTATGAAAAACATAGAGCCAAATGTTTTAGGAACAAAAAATCATGCCCCCTTTGATTATATTGCTTTTATCTGTGAGTAAGAAGCAGCACATGTGTGTCACTTAACCTGTCACCTGAATAATAAGATGGGTTTAAACAACAGCTTTCAGATAGTTTCTTTTTGGAATATGAAGAGAAAAACCTCAGAAACAATAGTATCTTAACATTATTAGAAATGTGACTCAAGACAATAACTCCTACTGCTGTTTAGAAAAATTTTAAATAGGTACAAAAACATTAAAAAAAAAGAAAGTAGATAGCTTTTAAAGATAATTGAAGAACTGCTCCAAAAGATCGATTTTTATTTTTGAGATTAGAACATTCTTAGTACAGCTGGCAAATTACACAGTGCAATGTGTTTGTTTTCAAAATGTTTAATAGAAAATTACTTTTAAGACACTAACATGTTTCACAAGAATGACAGATTCTGTAGTAAAAAGCCTGAGCATTTTGTTATTTTATTGTTATTGAATGAATTTATGTATGTATAAATGAACAAGTCTCTATGTCCCATAAAACTGGGCAGTTTGGATAACATTTTCCATTGTTACCCTTACTGAACATTTCATAACTTAGGTTTAATTACTAAAAGTTGCTGCCTCATTGCTTTACTTCCTTCATTTTGGTCTTTATTTTGAAATGAAGCAACTGTGGTATCCTTAAAAGTTCTGTCACAGCTTCAAAATGATAAACTCTTGTATAGAAAAATGAAGGACATAAAAACAACGTTCAGAATGGGAGGAAACTGGAAATCAAAGACTAAGCTTTCTAGAATCTATTTTTAGCACACATTTCTGGAAATAATAATCTAAGGCATAACTATCCTACCCCCATCCATACCAGACATACGCTATTCAGTAGCTCATGAGGTCTAAAAAAACTATTCTCTTCTACAGGCTTCCCTTGGGGTAATCCTGGCTGCAAGGACTTTGTCTTCATTTATGGATTTTCTCAGACTTTGTAAGGGCAGGAACCTGAGGCAAACACCTGCAGGCATGGTGGGCTTTCTTGCTCCAGGATAGCTGCACAGTGCCCACATGGGCCTGCACAACATCACTACACATACAATTACATTCCTTTGGGCTATTGTACTTCTGAGCATTTCTTACTACTTCTTAAAATATATTTTTAAAAAATCTAATACTATATTTACAAAGGTTTCTTTCCAGAAAACAGTTACTCCTGGAGTGAATATAACAAAGCAATTACAGTTTCCAGCGCTTCAGCCTAATAATGTAGTAGATTCATCATCCCCTAGGTAGGAAATGGAAGAACACATAGAGAACTCAATATTTCAAATGAAGCGTAGTAGCAAATTCAGTGATTGAAAATACAGGTTTATGTAGTGAAAGAGCCTTCTGAGAGAGGGCCTACACACTTCTTGTTACTGAAAATGAGCCCTATGTAATACCTACCTATGATTATTCTTCAAGGGAAGTGGTAACCAAATGAAATGTCTGAGCAGACTAAGCAGCATTCTCCTTTTTGTGTACCCAACCTCATAGGCCAACAAGCCAACACAGCAGTATTTAGAATTACTTGAACTAGCTCATTTGATCTGAAATCTGCAGTCCATTTCCTAGTAATTCCTAGCCTGAAATTGTCATGTTATATCTAAAAGTAGTATCAGGGGACAGGTGAGGGGAAGAAGCACAGGTATGACATATCCTATTTAATCTAGTTAATTTGGTTTCATCTTCAGAACACCAAAATTAGAAGCCCTCTATAAGATGAATATGATATAGGGACCATTAACTTGGTCAACAAACTGAGGGCCCACAATGTATAAAGCTTTGTGATTCAATGCTAAGAATAAAACTTTTGCAGCTATCTGTCTTTATAATTTAATATTCTAAATTCTCTAAAATTAGACTCTTTGATTTCAGAGATTAAGGGAAATTGAAAGTGACCTGGTCCCCAAGACAGCCTTCAATTACAGTTCAGTACTTCACTTAATATGGTGTACTTTAGGCTTGAAAACTACTTTGTCTAATACAGTGTTTTATTTGGGGGCATTGCTAGATTGTTGCAACAGAAACAAACTGGAGAAAACAAAGTTCCAGTATGAGAGTGAATATACCAAGCTTGTCAATCAGGCCACTATATATTTGCTTATGCCATCACTTATTTGCTCTAATTTTGGTGAAGTCACTTAAGCACATACTCACTGTTTTCAGCTATGAAATGTAGACAATAATGGTATAATATACATTACTGGATTGTTATTAAGATGACCTGAAGTAATAATATTTGTAAAAATATTTTGCAACAGCTATACAAATACATTGTTATTCCTTCATTTTGAAAAAAGCCAGAGGTGCTTTTAATACAAAACTGACTAGACAGAAAAAAGTAAAATTACTCCTAGAATTTATAAATCACTTTTTCTTCAACTTCAGGATAGCTACTTAAAAAGGCAATTTTCCAGTGGGAATGTTGGTTAAAGAAAGGTATAGAAACTCTTCCATAGTCAGCAAAACACAGAACATGATCTCCTTAATCAAAAAAGTGTCAAAAATTCAAAATGTTTTCATAGTATTTTATTTATTTTTATTGTTATCTGTGACTCAACATTGTAAAGAATACAACTAAGAAATGAATTCTTAGAGGTAACAGTTAAGAATGATGTCAAAATCACATTTTCAAAATAAGCTATTCTAATTATATAGCAATGCTGTCAAATGATTTTTTTCTTTAAATCACACTTTCACACCTCAGGACTCCAAATTATAATACATTTTGCATAATCCTCCCTCCTCCCATTCCACTTTATTTGCATAAAGCAATCCTTTTTAACAATCATAAAGGCATTTCTAGCTAAATGGTCCTTAGTAAATATAGTTCAAATGCCTTACAGAAAAACTGCCACCTGACAGCCTGAGGGCAGCGTACAGCCTGCAATCATGTTTTGTTTGGCCAGCACAGAATTTTAAAATCAGTCAACTTTATATAAAATAATCTGTATTTCCATATTTCCCATTTTTCGAGACAAGCTAAATGTTCTTGCAACACTAGACCTTTTTCTTGCCTGGCAACAGTTGGCGGAATCTGAAGACACATTGCCTACTTTGGACATGGCATGCCCTCTCCAGTTTGTCACGGTGCCCCTAGTCCCTACGGCAACATCAGGTAGTTTATGGTATTCACCAGTCACATGAGCAATTGAGTTTATGATTTCACTGTGAAGCTTAAAGCTCCAGTTTTTTCATTTAATTACATTTTCTTAAAAATTAAGTACAGTGCTCTAAAATAGAATTTTCAAAAGTCCATTTGAAAGAAAAAATTTCCAAATACTATTTACTAAACACATTCCTGCACAGGGAAATCAGGGCGCAGGGAAAAAAATTTTTTTTTCTTGTTGACTTAGTGTCAGTACAACAGAATAGAATGATGAATAATTATTTATTTAAAAATTGGTTTCCAGATTGCTGTTATTTAGTATTTCCCCCTTTGCTATTTAGTATTTCCCCCTTTGCCCTGATTTGTCAGATACTTTTCTAGCTATTCTCTATATGTCAATCCCTACCATCCCTAATATACTCCTTTGAATCTGCCTTAGTTTCTGATACCACAAACCAAAGCTTCATTTAATAGTAAAGCAGCCCCTATTAATCAATCATAAGCGTTAGCACAATTTTTGAGAGATTGTTTAAGTTACTCCAAAGTTAAACTTTTTATGTCTTATAGGTAGGATTGTATCTTGATAAACAACTGATATTGTTCTTTATGTCATCATTTTGGGTTTAGGCAGAGCCTGTATTCAATGTTACAGGCACCATAACTTGGACTAGAATGGTACATACCCTGTCCTTCAATTAAATTTGTGAGAAGCTTATGATCTGAATCAGTTTCCCTAAAAGGCATTACATTGTATTCATAGCAACAAAATATTTATCAGAACATGATAATAATGTTTCATCCTAAGAATGAAACTTGGTATGTATGGATCCGATAGGTCATCATTTTTAACATGAAAGACAGATATTAGAGGATGGCTTGCATTTATAATTATGAATGTATAAGCACTATGCAAAGCAAATTACACTGATAAAAAAGATATTGCTTTAGTCTACTAAACTTGTATTCACTATATGGTCAGGATAGATAGTCTATCACTTAAAGAAACCCAGGAAATCAGAATCATAATTCAAATACTTACTTTTCCTTTGAGGGTCTTAAAATTTCCAATACTTAAAGTATTCAAGTGAACACATAATCACACTCACCTAATATCCCTATATTTAAAAATTATAATTTAGATTTACGGTTCTTTTTTCACAGAAGGTAGGTTTTACAAAAGTTTATAAAAAATTGACTAATAAGCTAAATCAAGTAAAAGCAATGTCTAAAAGTCTGCGTTTATCTTAATATAACTAATTCAAAAGAATATACAACTATGCATATACATGCAATTTAAATAATACATATACATGCAATTTAAATAATACAAATGATTCATACTCAGAATCTTAGTGTTTAGTGCCAGGTGTCATCAACTAACTATCGCAACTGAAAGAGTTTGAGTTAGTAGTTAAGAAGGCTGATTTTCCCATGTTAAGTCAAATGTTATTTTGTTTATTCTACCTATGAGAATGATTTTAGACAATTTATAATCAGTTTTAAATAGTGCTTTGTAATTAACCTTTAAAGTTGTTACTTTATGGCCTTTTATTTCACATGCAGTCTCTTCCCTTTTTTCATGTATCTTTTTAATCCATTAAGGCCATCTACCCAAGTTCTTTTTGTCATACAAAGATCATCAGGACATACCACATATGTCTATTGGGACTGCCATTGCTAATGAATATGTATGTTCTGTGTCAAAACAGAGCACTCCCCACATTCTGCAGTATCAACCCTCTTATGTGTGTAAATAACAGGTGATCTGTAGCGTGCAGGGATAAATGGGGTTAACACAACCTGAAAGCCCCATACTAGATTCACAGTATCTCGCCTGCATGATTGACCCAGAAAGAGAAATCTAAATGCCAAAAGTATTGTGCATTTTCTGTGTTTTGAATCTTTATTATAAAGAAGTACTATCTTGAGATAACATTACCATCATCCTAAAAACCTGAGGTTATTCCAATTGGTTCTCAAGATACTATTATACCATATAAAATAAATTTGCACTTTTAACTAACACACACCAAGTATAGGTATGGTACCAACTTTGAATTATGACATGGCTATTTAATTTCCTTGGTCACAAAACTAAAATGTAATGTTAATCATTATGTATACATGTAGTAATTTGAAAATAGTTATTTGTGTGTGTATTCTCTTTCCAGTATATAAATGCAAAGATCAATTTAGTTATATTTAAACTGAACTATATTCAATTTTGCCCAACACATCATGCTGACGTGGGTCAATAAACAAATTCAGACTCTCCCAAGCCCCATGACCTTGTGTAAGATGGAATTTGAATTCATCCTTTTTTCTGTGCTCCTCTGGAACCTTGATCTAAAAAGACAGTTTACACAAAACAAAATAGATAATTAAGGCTGCTTATTTAAAACTGAGGACTCTCTCATATAAATTAGACAAAGGAGTAAGATTGTTGTATACATGTGAGTATACAACTCTTCAACCATTCTCCTTAAGAACTAAGGTGTCTCTAAAGCATGCAAATCCCAGACAAAATTTGTTTAGATTATTTATGCATTTTTCTCTTTTTGGCAATTCATGCATCAATTTTTAATGCAATAGCAAAATAGCGTCTTGGACTTTGATAACAATATTCTATAGTCAGGACTGGGTGACATAGTGCATTAATTCAGTGTCCTTCACTCCTGGGACCTGTGTATAATTTAGTCCAGCCTGAAGAAAATAACTTTGATCTGAAGGCAGTAGCAAAAGCTACATATGAAATGAGTTTTGGTAGGTTTAGTGTTGTTTCTTCCATATAAGACGACATATGAAGATAAACTGCTTTAGAATACAATCAACACAGTCCTGGATTAAAGGTGAAGAGCTCTTAGTAATAGCAAGTTTCCTCACCTCTCCATACTCTCCCCACCTGGCCCCATTCTATGGTATGGTGAAAAAAGCCTCAGCATCATCTGTAATTGGGATGCTCTAATTTCCAGATAAATAGAATACTGTTCAAGTGCAATGTGAACTGTGAACAACAGTCTAGTCATTAGCGCTGTTGGTTGGTTCTTCCATTTGTAAAAACAAAGAAGGCTGCATGAGACAGAAGCAGAAGATATCAGCATTCTTCTCAAAGAAAGTGGCATTTCCTGTCCTGGAGCTGGTGCCCAACAACCTAAATCTTGGGGAAATGCTAACAATAGGAAAGACCACAAGTCAAGAAATTGTTTCTTCAAATTCCATCTTGATTGCACTCTATGAAAATATTTAACTGCATGATTTCATCTACTGTTATGATAGACAATGCCATTATGTTAAAAAATATGCTGTCTTTGGCTGATTTCAGTAAAACAGTTGATCCAGTGGCACTAACCACATGAGATACACATTCCCCCTTGTTGTCATTCTACAATTAATTTCAATTCAACTCTGTTTCGTTGTAAATAAAAATGGCTTAATTTATCTCTTATGTAGAAGTTGAAAATAAAATTGCTCTTAATACTGTTAATAGAGTTAAAAGCTATACAGACGCTACTTGTATATGGTTTACACTATTCTACAATTTTATACTTACTGAAAATCATGAATGATTTTATTTGCCTCCTTAGTTATGAATAACCTCTGGTATTTCTTAATAATTTTAAGGAAAAAGGAGATTTTCCCAGACAAATTTTTTAAATTAGAAGATAATTTGAAAGAAATTTAATTCTAAATTTGCTAATTTTAGTTGCTTATTTTAAAAGAGTAAGTCAGTCATATTATCCTATTACTTACTTCTTAGGATTGTGTGCATCCTATTTACACAAAGTCTCTAAAAACAGGAAAACCAAAACCCTGCAGTCAATACATATATGCTATGCTACACAGTAAAATCAAATATAGATGCCTGTATGTGTATATGTGTTATATCTGTTAGTTTCAGAGAGGACATAGGAAAAAAATGAGGAAATAATGACAGAGAAGGAGAAAAAGATTTTTAAAATTACTTTTATTCTAAAAACGATCTGCTGTACTAGCTTTAGTATTAATAATCTCAAAAGGTACACACCATATTTTTTCAAAAGTAAGCATTACTTAAGATTTTCTTGAGCTGTATTTTTATTACTTGTGGCTCAAACCAAGTCATATACCTCAAAAAGGTTCTATACTTATAAAACATAAAGTCTTAGTTATGACCTCAAAAATATACTATGAACACTCATTTCCTTAATTTTTAGTACTCTCTTTTGAGGAGGTCTGTTTTACGTGTATAAAGTTTTCTTCAAAAAGGATATTAATACAATTTTAAGTACAATTTTTTTCAATTGCATACAAAAAGAAAAATACTTATTAGAATCATTTGAGATGTAATGTTTTAAAAATTTCTTGAAAAGCAAATAATTAAAGCATATAGTAACCGGGTTACTTAAGAAAGCATCCCCATTGTTAATTTAGAATTTTTTTGTTTTCTATACAGGTTTTTTTTTTTTTTTAAGCAGAATAGAGAATTCATAGAAAGATGAATTACAGGTCTAAATTCATAGAAAGATGAATTACAGGTCTAAAAGTACATTCCTGCTCACTGAACTGACATACCTAGAACTGGTCTCCTTTTAAGTAAATATTTTGAAAACATCCAGATGCCTACAAGAGCATTCATTTATACTTAACTTTCAGTCTTACGGCCATTACATGACCACTTAGTGAACTTGTGAAGTTTTGCAGGTGAGGACATTTCACTATACCCTCCTTTTCTTTTTTTAATGCTTCTACATCCAGCCATTGTTTTCATATATTACCGTAGAGATTATTTTATCCAGTTCAGTGTCAAATGATATTATACTGTTAAAGGAATCTATTTAGAAAATACAGCATAAGGTAGTGAATTGTATCCCTGGCCACAGCTCCCACAAGCATTAAAATGTTACTAGAGTAACATATGACAGCAATGACAGCTTAATCACTTAAAGGCTTTTTACATTAACAATTTTTTTTTTCTTTCAATGTGAGCAGTAAGATTCAGGCATGATTTAATAGGGGGTTAGCTGTTAACTGCAGCTAAATAACATACTTTTTAAAATATCAAAATCAAATTTAGTGTCTAATGAACATTCCTTTATACTTCCTGAAATATTAGTGAATGTTCATAAAGCTTGGTTTCTTTCCCTCCCAATGTTTGTAAAAATCAGCCTGATAATTAGCATACATAATCTAACAGCTTCATGTATTGTTAAAAGCAGAAGATCCATGGATAAAACATAATTGAAAGGTAAGCCTATTAATCTGGAGAATAACCTCCACAAACCAAATAGGCATGAATCATTTTAAATCTCCACCTCATTTATGGCTTTATATTCCTAAAGAAAAAAAAAAAAGCAGAGAGAAACTAAAGGTGACCTTATTTAGACATATTAGTCAAGGCAGCCTTTACTGTTTTTAAGCAAACATGATTGTGACTCCACTTTGTCCATCCAGTTTTCCAGTGTGTAAATTGGATGATGACTTGAACAATTCTCTCTTCATTAGTGAACTGTGAGAAGGAAATACAGAGGTGGCTTTTTATTTTTTTTACTCTGCAATGTCTTGTAGCCAGATTCCAAAGCATCAAGGGGAAAAAAAAAATATATATATATATATATATATATACATACACACACACACACATATATGATAGATAGGTTTTATTTTTTTTTTTGCTAGACAAGCTGTTGTAATTGAAATGAAGTCTAATCAGACTCATTACTGTTTTCAGCAATTTGCACTACCAAAGATGCTTATTAGGTAACTGTGTTTAATAAACCACTCTTTAGAAAAATACCAGTAATGAGTTCTTAACAGCCAATCTTTAGCATGAATGTAATGTGAAAAGTATTCCTAGCACTGAATAGATTTTCACATTTAGTAGTGTCATAATTAAGTTCCATGAATTGGTTGCTGTGATGTTAGATTTGTTACAATAATTTTATTTTTCCAAATTTTAAATATACTTGGAAATACAATCATCTTCAATTAGAGTTGGATTATATTCACTGCACAGCAAATTTTAGCATAGTGTCAAGCTGGTCAAAAGGTTTTTAAATGGACCATTTGTTAACAAATGATAAACAAGGATTTTAGAACCGATAATTGATGGTATAGCTATCAAGTCTGTCCTCATCAGCATCTCCACACCTCAGAAAGAAGTCTTCCTGTCATTTTATTACATATGAAAACTTACCCAAGATATAAATATATTGTGATAATTAAGAGGAAAAATGGCATTTCTATCACTAAATTAAAACACAGAAAAAAACGGATATTCTGAAAGGAATATTTGAAGAAATGTTGGCTTTTCATAATAGCATCTATAAATATCATTTATATTGTTTTATTATTGTTCTTCAAAACATGAATACCATTTTCCTCCTCAATTCTTCCTTTTTGTAGCACTATTTACTAAGATCTTAATGTTAAAAGCCAGTATTGCCAATACATGTTATTTATATGCACCAAGGGTGGTCATGAGATTTATTTGGGCTTCTTATTGATAAAGGGATAAACATATTTCATACCTCTAAGGCCAGGACTCATTTCCAAATGAGAGGTGCATGTGCTAAAATAAGTATATATCTATAAAGTGTGTATTAATCCATCGAGAGAGTATATTCTGAGGCATTTCTATATATAATAATTATATAGAAAGAATTGAAAATATTTTTTGAGAACATCTAAATAAGCCTTACAGGAAGCTCTTAGCTTGTAGTCATGAAATGTCTCACAAAAGAAGATAAAATATCTTTTGTTTAATAAAAGCAACCCGAAAGGTAACATAATTAACTTTGAAATGAGATTCTGGACATTTTAAAACAGTTCCATAAAGATAATCAAGAAATGAGAAAGTACAAAAGTAACAGGAGACCAAGAGTTTATACTCAATTCATGATAAAATGTTAAGAAAGATTCGGTTACTGAATGATTCCTCTCCCAATACACTCTCATTTCTTCTAACCTCAAGCTTCATGATTCCTAATTGGAGCCAATAAGCCTCCATAACTGTTTTCAGCTTTCTGAATCAATAGTGCCATGAGAACTGAGACTGTCAAATTAATGGCTTGTTTCATCTGATTTTGTGAAATGCTCTTCTTTGCATTACAAAGTAGAAAAGAAGCCAAACTAATTCCCTTGTGAATTCATATAGCTTTCACATCAAAATATTTTCCTGTTTCTTTAAGCTTTGACTGAATTTGTATTCAGAACCACAAACTAAGAAGCCAATGCATCAAACTACTGGCAACTTAAATCCTGGATCCTTAAATGACTTATAGCTAAAAAAAAAAATACTAAGAGAGGGCCTCTTTCAGTGCCTTTGGAATGTCTTATCATGTGAAGTTTTAACTTCACTTATGAATTATATAATTTGTTTTATAAATAAGAGCATGCATGTTTTGTACATTTGAAGTTATTACAACAGCTAAGAGGCTCCAAAATGTAAAATAATAGTAATAAAGACAATAATAATGATAATCAAAATCATTCCTTTGGTGAGCTTTTAAAATAACTTTTCATAATGATGAAGCTATAGTTTTACTGATGAATTTTAATTAGGAATAGAGTACCGAATAAATAGATATTTTACGTAGGTCTAACCCTGAGTTATAGAAGGTTCGCAGATTTTGTCTTAGCTTTAATTTCTAATTTGAGGAAACACAAAATAGGGAACATAAATATATACACAGGTAAGATTCTAGTACAGAGAAATTATACAAACACATATTGCTATGTAAATACAAGATATAGTTAATAGGGCACAATAAAATGACAGTGGTAATGGGGAGACTTTTGTTTATCAGGTATGACTTTTTGGAGAAAGTAGATTTTAAACTTTAGCTTTTGGCCATACCATTTAGACATTGGTCTAAAGATGTAAGGAAGTCATATATTTAAGCTTGTAAATAATTTTGGAAAAGAATTAGGGCTCATTGATCCTTAAATTTTCAAAGACCCACAATACCTAGTATCAGCCTTAGCATTCTTAGACCCCTATTTAATTTTATCATTTGCCATATTCCTGAGCTAAAAAGGTTTAAAATAAATATTCATTAAAATAAATATTCTTCCATGTAACAAATAAGTAAGCAAACAAACAAAAATAAAATCTGAAAAAATTCAGTTTATTTTACTTGGGTCTTAAATTCTTTCAGGTTCACTTCCTACTCATCCCCTTCCTTCAACCTCCTTTTCATTCTGATATGTGGGCCAGTGAGTTATTTTCTCTCCTCTCTTCCTGTTTTCAAGTTATTTGTCAATTATAAGAAAATAAGTTAGAAAATATATTTTAAGTCTCAAAACCTAAAAAAAAATCTTCCTTGATCCTCTGAATCTTAACTTTTGTTGTCACTAGAAAAAAAAACAAATAAGACAAGTTGGCTAAACTGTTTAGAATATGCTAATGACATTCATGCTCTAATAACATCTGCGTGCCTACTTGAGCTTACAAAACATATGAGTAACATCTGAGTGCTGATTTGAAAGCTTCTGCCATAAGTACTAGAGAATATTAGCCCAAGTTTCTAAATTGTCTTTAGTGGTCATTTACCAGAGAAAAGATTTAGTTCCAAATCTGGTAGGAAGAGAGGATTCCATAGAGGAGTTAGTAGTCAAGGTATATCTTAAAAGCTGAATAGAATTTCACCAGTTAGAAAAGAGAGAAGAATTTTCTTTCTTGCCTGAGACAAAACTCATTCAAAACTACAAATGAAGCCAAATATACCTGGCATATTTGGGAAACAGGGTATCTTGATGTAAGTAGAAGCTAGAAGGGAGGTCTCTCTCTCTCTCTCTCTCTCTCTCTCTCTCTCTCTCTCTCTCTATATATATATATATATATATATATATGTATATGTATATGTATGTGTATATGTATATGTATATGTATATATGTATGTATGTATGTATGTATGTATGTATGTATATGTATATGTATGTGTATGTGTCTATGCATAGAGTCAGATGTAAGTAGATGAAGTTTAAATTCAGATTGCAAAGGAACTTGAATGTTTGGACTTTATTCTCCTGTCAACATAAAGTGCTGCCCTCATCTGTTCTTTAGAAATATACAGACAATAACAATATATGTGCTAGAATAGAGGGGGACATGTGGCCTGAACTTAAGCAAAAAGAAGAGAAAAATCTTAGATTTTATGTACAGAGTAAAAACTATGGACAGACCAATTCGGTTTGGAGGAATGAAGAAAAGGAAGGGCACCTTCAAAGGACATCATCATAAAAATAGAAATATTTGTTAGAGGTCTGTCAAATAATTAATAAAGAGACTGTGGTGGATACTTAATCATTCAAAAGCCTAGTAAGGGATTGTTATTTCCTTTTATATATGATGAAATACGTTTGACGAATCTAAATTATTTTCCCTAGGCCATCCCAGAGCCAGAATTGCAACCAGGATCATGTGACACAAAATTGTCATATTTTGTCTCAGAGAACTCCAAGGAACTTCTTGTACAACCATTGAGTTGGCTGCTGGAACTTCCCACCTTTTGATGGCAGAGAGGGCAAAACTCTTTAAGGATATTTGGGAATCATGAGCATATGTGAATTTGCTAAAATTATGGTAATGGAAAACAGCAGAGAGAAAGTGTGTAGAATGAGATGAGAAGGTAACTCTTGAGTGAAACCAACATTTAAAGAGAAATCAAAAAGAATAAAACATACAACACTGGATAAAATGGGGCAGGGGTAGGAATTGATGATAGTCATCAAGGAGATAGAGAGAGAATCAAGGGCAGGCATATGTCAGACAAATTTGGGGAGGGGGGGAAGACAGGGCACCTCTTTGTTTGAGATGGAGTGAGAAGGCACTTTTACAGGTAGAGTATATATGACCTCTTGATCCCATTTCATTTCCCTGAATACACCTTTAGGAGTCAGTTATCCTTTCCACCTTCCTATTAGCAAGTCAGTTGACCCATATTCCATGTCCTGTTGTATGGTCTATTGACTATACTCCTAATCCCAGTCAGGTGCAGACCCTGCTCACAAGGAGCGATAGGGTGAAAGAGAGTGTGGGAGGATCATGGCAAAGCATCATTACCATTCAAAAACCACCACGGACAAATCATCGTGGACAACAGTATTATCGCTGCATATGACAAGAAAGAACAACCCTAGAAAAGCAGGCCTAACTGAAGATTCTTTTAATAATTAAAAACATTTAATTTGGTTATGGATGATGCAAACTTTGCTCTCAAAGTTTCTCATCCATTTCAATCTTATTTAGAAGTTAGAAAGTTAAATTGCTCTTGTTTGAGTAATAAGATACTTGATTCCCTAAGATAATCTATTTTAGGTTAAAATATCTTACTCATAGTTTGAGAATTCTTATTCTTCTCTTTATTATTATAGCTTCATCTAGGAAGACTTCCTGAATGTCACTGCCTTCCCTCCCTATCTACCATATCTGTGTCACCCAGTACATACACTGCATTTTTACATGCATTTAATTTTCCTTTCTCATCTGTATTACCTACCCACTATACTGTATTCTTTGAGATCAGGAATTTATACCTTTAGAATAGGGCAGGAACTTATCTATCTTGTTCAGAGCTATATGAGCAATGATATTAGTATCAACACAAAGTAGGTACTATATCTACATTTGTATAAGTGCAAATTTATATCTATATATTTACTTACGTCTTTATCTATATCTATATAGAAAGATTTGTTTCATGCAAGCCTGAACACACACCATGTTTCTAAATATTTAAGGTGTTAAAAAAGTTATAAACTGAACAAAATAATGTTAAATAAAATATTTTCTTTCTACCTGAACAATTATATCTTCATAAATACCTGGAAGCATGGGTTTAAATTTAGAATTCTGACTCCTGGGTCATCCAGAGCTTTTCCGAAATGAAAGAGGCTGCCCTGTGGCTGGTTCTTGTCTTCTCACTATCGTTTCACAGCATAAGGGGCTTAACATACATGCTCTAGATGAATGTTTCATCCATTCCTTACTGTTCCCCCACCTCCAACCACCTGCCTCTTGGCCTCACCTTGGGTCTAGAAGTGTATGCATCAAGGGCACTTTCCACCTGTGGGAGGACAGACTGGAGAAGAGCCTTGCATGGGTCCTTTAAGTGGACTCAGAATTCCAGATGCCTGGAACATGGTCTAGAAGGGGGGCATGGGTTCAAAGTGGGCACATCCCCTTTTCCTCTTGGAGTCCTCACAATAGAGTAAGGAGAGTACTGGAGGAGGACAAGACTGGATCTTCTAAAACATGGCACTCTTCTTGCCTGGGTCCAAAGATGGTTATAGTGACTTATATCAATAATTCAGTGGTCTCCGAAATTAAAAGAATCATTGTTTAAGTTCATTTTGCCAAAAAACACACATTTTATTATGCTTCTCTAGTCACTATCATAATAATCTTGATCTGAAGACCAATCTTTGAATTTAAGATTCCTCACTAGTCAACTCCACACAATTGCTGTAAATGCCAACTGACATAATGTATATAATGAATTAATCATTATTACATTGCTTATAATAGGCAGAATTGCGGCCAGAAGGATTTAAGTTTCCTGTTCTAATGTTAATAGTTTTGTTAACTCTACTCCTTTTTTACTAAAATCTTCTATATTTTCCACACATTGGCTTTGGTACTGGCTTCCAGGCCAACATTGAGCAAGATAATTTTCCCATATAAAAAAATAATCCTTCCAGCCTCACCATCTAGTGCCCTTGAACAAGTTCATCTTAGTCTCTCAACTATGCCTTATCCATTTCCATTTTCATGTGCTCACCTCTCAGATGAAGGAAGTATAACCAAGAAATATGATTCTAGCCCTCTGTGCATCTTCTGGATTTCTTAATAACTTCTACACAAAAAAATATCCATAGTAATTTTAGATTAAGAGTCTACTTTATAGAAAGTAGAAAACTAAAGAGTATCATAGAAGAAATTTAATACTGTAGACTGTTACAGGGTGTAACACTTGTATTTGTTGAACGAATAAAATAGGAAATAAGAGTCATTATTTTAGATATTTTACCAAAATCATTTTTCATACTGGTCACAATATCTTATTCACTCTTCTTACCAAGCACTACCTTAAAAAATCATTATTCACCATATTTTAACTGTCAATTATTAAAAAGTCCATATTGTCATATTCTGACCACAGTGTATCTGAATTTGGGCATCCATTTGAATTGTTCCAGGTGTAAATCCCCAAACTTCCAGTCACTAGTCACTGGATTGTAGGTAAATTACTTAGCACTTCTCATCTTTGAAATGGAGATAATAAGAAGTTCCTTGAAAGTCTGTTCTGAGGATTAAATGAGATGACATAAGGAAAGCAACTAGCATGTCATATAACTTTCCAGGAACTATTACTGCTATAGAAGTTTCTTGATGTTCCAGAGTACAGAACTAAAGAGAAATGATGAGCAGAGATGACAGGTAAGTAGGCTTCAGAAGCAAAAATATAAAATACCATCTGATCCTTCCCCTATTCATTTATGATTGAGTTATTTAAATTCCTCTTCTGGCCTTGCCAATAACTTACTATTTACTTTTATTAAAAATAATTTTCAAAACACCTAGAGTTAAGTTCTCAACATATGAAAAGAAAATTCACTAATCATCCTTCAGGTAGACTAGCTCTTCTTCTCTTAACCTATATTCAATCAGTGATAAAGTCTCCTCAGTTCATCTTTTACAAACACTAACATCTAATCCCTTTTCTTCATTCCCATGCTATTACTTTAGGTCACCCTCATCCCTTTTCCTACATGTCTTTTCTTCCAGTTCTTATTTTGTATGTATGTATGTAATTTTTGCTTACTTAAAAAAAAATATCCCTGGTTTCAAAATACAAGCTGCTTATTTAAATATAAAAAATATGAAAACATAAGTAAAAAATAACACTTGTCTACAATTATGTAGCAATAACCTCCATTCACACTTTTTTTTTTTTTCACTTAAAGTTATCAGTTATCTCTGAATATTTGCTTTGAAATTTTCTCTGTTTCCAGTTCTTATAGTGTTTGAGAGCATGGTGTACATACTAAGGTTAAAAGAGTATCATACATTTCCTTATTCCGTCTATCTTTGCATATACTCTTCTTTCTGCCTGTAATACCCTTCCCTGCTCCACACCAGCTTTCTCTTCCTGGGCCAACTAACTGCATTGTGTCTATATGGCTTTTCCACTAGACTGTGAGTTCCTTGAGACCAGCTATATTCTTCCTCTGTTTTCAGTATGTATCATTTTCTCGTGTGTGTGTGTGTGTGTGTGTGTGTGTGTGTGTGTATCAACAGTTTATGAACTTATAAGCATGATGCCATAGTGTATTTTTTTCCAAAAAAAAAAAAAAGAATTATTTGTGATAAATGTGTGATTGTTATATTGCATAGTGTTCAGTGAGCAGAATGACATCTGATTACCAGTTACACATAGTCATGAAAAAAATTGTTTGGAAAATTAAAAGGAAGATGTATTAAATTACTTTGGTAAATTCCTAGTAAGAATCATTCAGCCAATTATGGTACTTAATTCTGTGCCATATGGCACTTCCATGCAAAAAATTTCACTTAGTGATTAGAATGACTAATTACCAGTGACATGTAGTCATGAAAAAAAATGTTCTGGAAACTTAAAAAGAAGATTGTAAATTCCTAAGTAAGAATCATTCAGTCAATTATGACATTTTCCTGTATAACATCATTTATTTATAAGTTAGTCTCTTTCATTGGGCTAAGACTGTCTTATTTGTCTTATGTTCCAGTACCTTCCACCATACTTTGCACAGAGCATGTGCTCAGTAAAAAGGAAAATAAAAAAGGCCAAGTTAGTGAGAAAACCTATCCTACTAAATTTTTATGAAACAGAGAGCTGTCACTACTTACCTAAATAGTACCTATAACTTTCTAAAATAAAATTAGAATAGGTATTTTCTATTAGTACCTACTATGTGTATGTTTAGTATTAAAGCTCTTGATAATTATATTATTCTTTAATGCCTTCTCAAAATATAAAAAATAAAAAGACTTAATTAGAAAGAATATTTTATGGGTACTACTGAATAAGACTATAATATAATAAGATCACCACAAACTACTTAACCCATATGTTTAAATATTATGTTTAAAAACTATGTATGGGTAACCAAATATCTGAAACGAGCATTGTAAATATGAGTTTAAGTTTCTTATAGTTGAAGTCACATCATTTGCATTCTATTTGTAAAACTCTATTAACAGAGTTTATGCCATTATTGGTCTAAACGATATTTGATTACTAATGGTTAGAGGGCACAGACTGATATTTAAGATGTAAGGTTGCATCATGATAACTCTGATGGCTTATATTAAGGATAACCAGATATGACATTTCTTAAAAAGGTCTAAATCACTAAGGAGAAAGAATGGCCTAACTGCATTATTAAAAACTTCTCCTTAGTGTAGCTTAAAAAAAAAAAAGAAAGAAAAAAGATAAGTGGAAAGAGGGTTTTTTTTCCATCTTTGACAAAAGTCACACTCTAAGTGTTTTTCAATAAATCTAAAGAGAGTAGTAGGTACTTCTAAACTCAGTTGTATAACTTGCTCTTGGTATGATGACACATTTCCCTTCATTGTGGTTGATATGTTAAGATCAGTTCTGGGTTGCTTTAGAATACAGCTTGCTGTTTTTACAAGCTTGACTGGTATTGTACATTTTCTCTTTTGTGTGAGGTCACTTAGTTAGATTAAACTGTTTGCTACAACACTACTTCTCAAACTACACGTGCCTGCTTTTCAACGGTAATATAATGAAATGAATGGTATGAACATGCATAATGACTTCACATCCAGGAGGCATTTGAATAGGTACAGATGTTTAGGTTAAATGTATTTCCCACTTTTTTTCCTCATGTGATATTCTAGGGATATATGTAAAATTTGTACCTCATGGAAAATAACAACAGTATTAAAGAGAATTTGCCAAGTAAAGCACAGCACAGATTACATGAAAATCAGGTACTGAGAAAAGTAAAGCAAAACAAAGAATTCTTAATTAGAAATAAAAGAGAAATATTAAGCATCAGTTAGTTACCCTATCAATAAAGATTACTGAGGTCCTACTTTGTGCCAGGCACTCTTCACCCTTTGCAAATAAACATAAATTAAAGTAAAAGAAGAAACAATCAACCAGGAGCAATCACAAACTCAAAACTGACAGCTGTTGAAACATGTCTGGGTTCTCTGGGACTTGGAAAGAGACCATGTATTTTCAACTTTCTTTTCCTAAATAGGTTATGTTCTTCCTGGGGTTTTCAAATCTTTTCTCATAAATCTAATTTTGACAGTTTTTAACTCTGCCCAATAAATTAAAGCACAGTAACATATCCTATGATAACAAAGGAATCAAACTGGAAAAAGTATCCTCAGTGCTGACTTCTGGCAACTAATATTTAATAGCAACTCATGTCTTTTTAATGCCTTTCACTTAGAAGAGATAATGCATGTGAAGATAGACAAAATTGTAGGTTCAGTCGTATCAAAATGTGATTTATGCCAAAATAGATGTGGGAATGTCAACAATTGCAAAATAAATGACAAGTTTCACTCAGAAGAGGAGTGAATTCAGTAATAATTTAACTTTTTTTTTTTTTCTACCACAATGTGGAGCACAATCTTTTCTTGCAAAGCTTTAAAATTTTTGTTTTCCTTGAAAAAGCCTTGGGAATCCAATAAAATGCTATAACTCTGCAGAGAAACGCATATTTAGTATTTTTACTCTCCTGGCTTATTTTTGGCATAATCTGACTTTTGCCATTAACAAATATTAAACTGAAGTGCCACTGACAAAATTTCAAGTAAACAAAGCATCAACAGAAAACACAGTGCCTCCGTGTGCTGGGAGCTCCAACAGACAGTCATCTGCAAATGGACAACTTTAATTCAATTCCTGGCACCATTGGCCGTGCTGAGAATTCTCCTATCTTTTCACACCAGGGGTTTGCTCTTTTAAGCATTGCTCCCTGAAGGGAAGGAAAAACTAGAGAGAGAGGATTTCCAATGACCCTGCACAGATGAATGGATATGTCAATGGTGAATATTGGTTCAGCTTTGAAACAGGGAATCCTGCAGTGGTCTCGATTCTCCAAGCCCTTCGACGCTAGTGTGAGTATAGCCAAAGACTTATGTGAGCAGGAATCTTTAAAAGATGAAGACAGAGAATGAGAAAGTAAGAACACAAGCAGAAAATAAAATTACAAATTCTTTTTTAAAATTAATGATAATTTAAATGTTTGGGAAATTCAATTATCAAGAGGTAAGTAAGAGAGTACTATTAACTCTTGTGTCAGTACGGCCTTACATTTAATACTTGAGAATCTGAAAGGTGAACTCCAAAACACTAATTGCTCATAGAGTCAGTTAGTAATGTGGTGTCCATCTGACAGGTCTTGAGGCACAGTTAAATACTTAAGTGAGCACTAAGCACTTTGAATTCTCTTATCATTTTCCCTGCCAGTATTACAATGAGGGCATACAGAGACACAAGCAAAGGGAGGAAATATCAATCCCATTTTGTTGGAAGATGAGCATTTCTGTTACTAATCTTGCAGTGGAGTAGATACAAAAATTCTGCCTGAGTAACTGCAGAACACATTTATTTTCACATGCTTTATGGTTAGTTTTCATTCAGCTATCAATCAATCAATTATGCTGTGACATGATATAATTTCCTAATCATACTAATATTCCTGCTTTTATCACTATCAAACCTAGAGCATTACATTTCAATGAGCAGAAGTCTAATTATTTAAATATGTTAGAGCATATTACATCTCCAAGGCTGTTTCCTTTATGAGTTTTTCTCCCCTAAAAAGAAACATCTAATTTAATTGCAAAGAGAAAAGTATATTAAACAGCATTATACCCTTCCAGTAAGCAAAACTGATTTTCACAGATCCCAGTAAGTATAGAATTTTTATGTATCCTGATTTAAAATTAATGTTTTTGCTTCTAACTAAAAATAGCAAAATAGAATTTATGTCACGAAAGAAATAATCATATTCAGGTGGAAGATAAAATACTTTTATTTTACAATACTCATGACCTGAAAAAAAATTATGATAGTGATTAACTAGGAATTGCTTTATATCACAAAAATATGATTTTGCATTATTTCTTATGACTGGCTTATTTCTCATTTTTTTACATTTAAATTTTTCATATTTGAAGAATAGCACTTTTATATCATCATTTCAATATTATCATGACAGGTGTCAAAGCAAACAGGACCACTTCCCCGATGCATATGTTGCAACCTATTATTACAGGCTCTATTGTGCAGATTAACTTAAAGACAATAAATCTTCTACATAGAGGATAGTTTACACATGGCAAACATATATACATTTCCTCAGATTTTTATACCAAAAACAATTTAGACTCGGTTGCAACAATTATCATTTCCTACAATGCTTAGAGGCCAACAGTCCACTCAGAACATGGCTATATATAGCTGCTCATACATTTTCAACAACACAATGTGTTTCAATGTTCATATTTTTAAGAGAGTCATGACATTAGGTTACTCTCTTTGGTAGGGAGTGAGCACAGATATGTTGAAACCAAACAGGAAACAGTTACACCATGAACAACAACAACAAATACAAAAGGCATTATTTTCAAGTATAAAATCAATTACTGTTCAGCTGATAAAAACTTGTTCCTCTAAATTTCTTGGGGAGACTACAATCCACTAGGATTTCTTTTGTATTTAATTATTTTATTGCTGTTGATCTGACATTCAAATATTTTAAGTTTTTGTAAAAAATATATATCCATATATATGAATATATGAATATTTCATGCATTAAATAACTTATGTTGGAACGTGTTTCTTATTATTGTTATCACCCAAGTGCTATCCTTAGTACTACAATTATTACTCTGCTGAAAAACTATTTCATATGAAGCTACAAATGTGTACACACACTTGTAAATGTGTACAGTTAAGTGATTCCTACAAGAAGTTCCATATTACCTTTATATGCACCTTTAAAAAGCTCTTGGAGGAAATTTCCACCCACTTTAGGATTAGTACATTATTATAAAACAGTTAATTATGAAAAGAAAATGTTTAATCAGTTAACTGATACAAAAAAACACTGAACTGGAAAATTTCACAACATTGAACTAAAGAACAAGAATGCAAGAATTAGAAGACTCAGTCTATTTTTAATCATTATCATGAAAATTGCCATCAATAATTCATCATTTTTCTTTCACCAGCACACCCCCTCACCCTGCCACCATACCTCGTGTGTGTGTGTGTGTGTGTGTGTGTGTGTGTGTGTGTGGTCTACGCATGTATTTCTACATTTAGATTTTAATTTTTTTTTTAATTTTATACATTTTTGCTCAGGAAATTAATAATTTGTAACAACTGACTTTAAATATCTTTTATACTTTTAAGATTCTGTACTTTAAAAGCAATTTGATTCATTTCTCTGGAAATGAAGTTTCTTAGATGAGGAACATCTCTTTTCCATCTTGGAATTCCACGGTAAATCAAGACCTCTTAACTTAAAAAAGAGATTCTAATGTGAGGTTTTTGACCTATATTTAGTTACACAAAAGATAGGGATAATAAAAATACTTGAGCAGAATGGCAGTGCATCTTATGCTAAAGAGAAACAAGAACAAACAAAAGAAAATCTCTCAAAATGTTACTTGATCAAATATTTAGAATAAACTGGTATATATGAGTCCTGGTCCTTTGAACCTCAAGTCTCCTAAATAGTGATAAATACCAGGGATCCCCAAAGAGTCTCTCCCTTTTCCCTTAACAGACTGTTTGATATCAAGTGCTCAGTGGGCTGGAAACCCACAGCCAGCCAAAGAGGGACAGCACAGACTGAACCATGTTTACTCTGTCAGAGGCAGCTGATTAGGATGACACCAACTCTTCACATTAAACCTGCTAAGCAGTGCTTTACCCAGAGGGCTTTCTGAAATTAGGAGCATTCACCAATGAAGTTTACCAACTATGGTATATGTTAATAACAGTGGAGAATACGCTGTTACACCTGCTTATAAAATGCATGTTAATCAAGAGCTTTCTGGAAGTGGATTTCCCTCAAACTTCATTTTGAAAAGCTTTGTGCTGTGTAACATTATTTAAAAAGAGCACTACAGTAACTTATAATCATCCTGATTTTTGTAGTTGACTTATTTTAGAGTCAGGGATTTTTAAAGGAGAATCTCAGAAATCAATGGAAAATTAACAGCAAAAGCTCCAGTTTCATATAACTGAATCACATAGCTTAAAGAGACTTTAGCAGCCATTAGATCTGCCCTTCATCTTATAGTTGAGGGGGCTGATGTCTAGAGTTCTTAAATCATAGTGGCAGCAGAACCAGCATTAGAATCAAGACCTCCAGCATCAGTCTATACAAAGTGTTCCATTATCCAATGCTGACTGCCTTACACCTTTTCAGAAAATTAAAAATCTGCATTGGAACATAATCATAATTTCAAAGATAGTCCCTCAGAAGCAAAGGAGTTGGAAATCTGACGAGCAAAATGAAAATAGGATTGCAAAAGGATTATAATGGCAGTAAATCCCATGGGTGGTACCTTTAAAATATAAATCAGATTCAGTTATAGCAAAATACTCTCTTCAGAATTTTACTATGACCTATGTTGGTAACAAGTAGGATGGGCTTATCATTCATTTTTCATTTAAAATGTAGTAAAGTCTGAGGTCCAGGAGTTTATAGAACCCATGGATTATAGACCATTCAGACTCCAGAGATTCTAACAGAATTCTTGTTTACATATTATGATGCATTTCAGTAATAAAGGACACATGTCTGTCAAAATTACATTATTAATCTGTTATGGTACAATTATATACCAGCCTAATCTGATAGACTCATTTGGTTGTCATTTTCGGTGAATGAAATATTCTTTCTCTGTTACTACGGGACATTCTGGCTAGATCACTTGGGAATAGCTGTTATGACTCCCAGCATGTGAAGTATACATTCAGTAAATGTACTGAATGTACTGAATGTACCAGCCATCATGGTATAGTTTCACACACTGTTAGGCTAGGTTGATGCTAATGACTAGCATGCACCCTAGTGATCCAACAGAAATAATCACCGTTTCCCAAAAGCTTCCAGAAACATTTGTAAACACTGTGGAATAGTGACATCAATGCTAAATTTAGGAATAAAGTCTGAGTAATTAGTCTCAGCTCTACTAATTAGTTGTGTTCACTTAGTTCTGTGATCACTTGCTTTCTTATTTACAAACAGAGTTAGCTTAGGCTACCCATAAGTCCTTCTTTAAATCTCTACTGCTATGCTAAGAAAACTCTAGGAACTAGAGAAATGGGAACGTAAGAGAGTGTACATATGCATATCTAAGACAACCTAGCTAGGACATATAAAACAGTGTAGGTACTAAGAGGAAAGAACATCTAAGAATGCGTGGTAGAGCCAGTTATAGATCTACCAGAACTCAAAGTTCTCAAAGGCATATACTTAATGTAATTTGTCTTTATATCACCAGGAGCTAGCACAGTTCTTGGTGCATGGTAGGTCCTCATTAATTGTAGATGGCATGAATAAATAATGAGTCACGTAGGATGGCAAAGTAGCATTCTAGATGGATAGAACACTGTATTTAAAGGCTCTGCAGGTTTGAAAGGATATGGTATGTTCAGAGAAAGACGGTTAAGTGTTCTTAGATCATGAGGACTGTGGTGTAATAGTGGTAGGGAATGAGGTGGGTTTCCCATTCAAAAAGGGCCCTAGTATTATTAGTAACCAGACCGCTTTATATGTAAGCAGAATGGGGAAAAAAACTCTCCATTTTGAACACTAGGCAGTAGCATGCAAAGGAAGATATATGAACAATATAAAGAGTAAAAACCCACAGTGCCAAGATATGCTAAAAGAAGTAGAGCTGGCAGAAGTAGCATAGTAAATTAGATGGGTAGATGGGAATTGCTTCCTGGGTAGGATTCTGTACCTCTCCTACCACATTCTCACTTCCAAGGTGATACTATGCTTAGCCATGGTGAGCAGAGTCCTCTGGATCCCCGACACTGACCAGCTGCATCCCCTACCTTATTCTCACATCCCAGCAGGTACGGAGGCAGGTCCTTCTTGTCTAAGACATTTTTCATCCCTGGAAAATGACACATGGTCATTCTCCAGAAATAATGGTTCTTGAGGTAAAGCTGGTTGTTGTTACAAGAAAACAGAGCCTCTAAGTGTTTCTTAACTATTCTGTGATGAGTCTACTTTAAATAATGAAACTTGACTAAAGGTTCTAAAAGCAAATTAACATCTGAGAATAATTCCAGCTTAGAGAAAACAGTTGTAACTAATTATACAAGGAAGTAAATGAGTGGGCCAAAGAATCAATCTGTTATTACAATACTAGTCACTATATGTCACAACAATCTTTGAAATTGGAAGTAAACTGGAAGCAACCTAAATTTATTAATATAGTTATTAAAAGGAATTATTAGTTAATCATTAGTTAATCTCCCTGGTTACTCTTATCTCTGATGATCTTTAACTTTATGAAAATGTCTTGTAATATAAAACTGATTTAGATAGTCTTTGCCTTGGAGGGAAAAATTATTTAAAATCATTTTAGAGTAAAAATATTGCTTTCCTTTGTTTGCAATGTTCTTATTAGATTAAAAAAAAAAAACCTAATAGATAATGTAAATGTAATGTCCTGGTGTAACTCCATAGTGATTTATAGGAATAACTGACCATTACTAAAAAGGGAAGCATTATGCTGTTTTTTTTTTCTTCATCCAAATGTAATGTGCATATTTCATTTAAGAATTTTAAAAGACATTTTTGCACTTTATGCTTAACTTTAGGTATTGTTTTAAAAAGAATATATTATGTTACTGTGATGTCATCAGTCTATGAGTTAAGAATGATTTGTCTTCCAAGAGCCCCTCCTTAGGTAGCTTGGGAATATCTTCTTGTAGAAGTATTTAAAGTACAGTGGTTATGTTTGCTGGCGAGTCCACAGAATGATCTATTAAGTATCTTGCATAAAAGATTAAGATTTTCTCTACCTCAGCTTGCTCACTGTTTGCAAGTAGTAGGAAGTCTGAGTTACAGTTATATATACCTAAAAGACATAAGTAATGGGCCCAATGTTCAACAGCTACTTAAAAGAAGGTGTATGTCCAGGTCAGTTATTCTCCAATTTCTATAAAGTAGGGAACAAAAATTCCTTGTGTACTGATCCTCTAAACTTCTAATTGTAAGGATAAGTCATCAGTAAATTCAGAGCATGGATGGTATTTGCATATTTACATTGATCACTGTCATGTAGCAATATCCAGTGTAAATTAAGAATGGAAATTATTATTTTTCCTTCTGTTCATAAGAGTAGTAAAATAAACATATAATTTGTAATATATGGCTTTTGGTAAGCAGATGAAAAGTTTCCTTTTCTGGTTATTGAAATTTTACTGTACCATCCAATCAAGAGCAGTATAAGCTGAATGAATGAATCTGCTCAAATATCATCAACTATATTATAGGACTAACAATATAGGACTACTATATGAAGAAATGATTTTGTTCTATTGCATCCCCTTGTAATTATGAAAAATTAAATTCACTGAAATGTATATTTTAATGTTACAAGTCATTGTTGCCATGCTATTAAACTCTTATAACAGACTCTGAACTGTCTTGTGAATTTATGTGTTTCATTTAAAACATACACTGAGGTAATAGGCTAAAAAAAAAAAAACAACTACTAGGTGCTCATAACCAACATTTTACTTTTAAGCCATAGGAGTCCTGGTATGTCCAAAATTTTACAGAGATAAATCTGAATATTTTATCTCATTTCACTTTTTTATAAAAATATAGCTATAATGTGTCAATGAAATGATAATAAAGTGAAAATAGTAGCAAAATAAACATTCTTATTATTCTTTAAGGATTAGCAATATATATATATATGCACCTCTTGACCAAATAAATATTTCATTATAAAATTAGGTCAGTTTAAGTACCATTCTATTGGAACAGGATAAAAAGGGACTGCTACCATCTCTGTTGACAACACATTGATCTCACATTAATTTGAAGTTGGCTTGCCAACACATCTCACTTTCCTCATTTGAGAACACTCAGATAAGAAAAACACAGTGATGTTTAGCAGATAGGCCTGGTGACACAATAGAACACAACTCATTGAAGAAGTGTAATTATAGTGATTACTTTAGAAAAGAGAGCAGATACACTGATGGGAAGAAGTAAACACTGCCACAATTACAGGAGCCGGGTTCCCTTTTGGTGTATATACAGGCATCCCAGACAACACCAACCTAGCAATAAGAACACAGAAAGCTCTCCAATTTAACAACATAAAAGCACTAAAGGTTACAAAATGCCATAAGCCAATTTGCCAAAGTGCTGGAACAAAGGCCCCCTCTGTTTTGGATGAATTCAATATACCAAATAGATTAGTCAAACAGAGAAGTCCAATCTTCCACAATTAAAACTAAGTACAAACATCAGGAAAGTTTGCCCCCAGAGGAATATAATCTGTAAATGCTTTTTACAACTGTTATTCTGTTGGCTGTAAAAAATAAACAATGTGGAGTATCTAGTTCTGTCAGATTACACTCCCATGAGACCAGCTGTAAAGGCAAGGAGGGTTCATCTATGCAATTAATTAGACATACATAATCTATTGGCATCAAAGCATCCAAGCATCGTATCTTAATCTGACAAAAATGGGGGAAACCTAAAAAAGAAAAACAGAAACAGAAAGAAAAACAGTTTGAAAAGAGCTCCAGCACTCACCTAGTGTAACCCTTGCCTGCCATTCCTGAAGAAACAGAGACTCTCAGAGGTTCATAGCCTGGCCTCAGATTGCACAGCAAGTTAGTGATGAGAGAAGGACTAGAGCCTGTTTCCTGACTTCCAGTTTTGTGTTTTTCCACTATAATCTGACTGCTTTTAAATAATAAATCTCATAAGAACAAGTACATATATATATAAATTTGCACTGTGAAAGTTATAAAATACTTCGAAAACATATGAATTATCTTGTTTGTCACCAGTCCTCTGTAAGGTACGCAAAAATATTTTTGTGTCAGATACATATATAATACATGTACATATACATATATGTATGCATGTATATGTATATGTACATGTGTTATATATGTAGATATATATGTACATGTATTATATATGTATATATGTAAAAAGAGAAACAAAGTGGAAGACAGGCATGTAGAGAGGCTAAGAGACAAAGAATGTGGGAGCCTGAGAGAAAGATGATAGTAGATAAGAAAGTGTAATAGGTGAGTAAGTGTGTAAAGGCCAAAGAAAAGTGGCAAAGATGCACACAGATACACACACACACACACGCACATACACATACACACATGCACACACACATACACAAGAAGAAGCAAGCAAAAGAGACAGTGAGGGCTTAAATGATTTACCCTAGGTCAAAAAGCTGCACCTCAAACCCAGTATTGAAATCAAAATCCCCCTGCTCTTTCCACAGACCTCAGGGAAGGCTCCAAACCATGGAAAGCAGAACTGAATTAAAGTACAACCCTTTAATTTAGTTTTGATTGTTGTTCTTTTGTTTCTGGCCCCTACCTTCCACCCCTACTCTTACCTCAGAATAGGATGATTAGACTAGAACAGGTAGAATCTTCTTAAAGGAATTGAAGTAATGGCTATTATCTAAATGGGTAAAAGACTCACTTTTCTGCTAGGTCCTGCCTTGAGAAATAAAATATCAAGAGAAACATATTTTTTTTTTTTTGGTCATTAGGAATTTAATGACTTCTACAACATGGGGTTCTTAACCTGGGATACACGGAAGCATTTTACTGTATTTGTAAACCTTTGATATTGTATGCAAAATGTAAAGCATATGTGCATTTTCTAGAAAGAGGACCCAATCTAATTCTCAGGAGCTCCTCACGCAGAAGCACTGCTTTATAAGTTTGTGGAAGAACTAAAGACATATGTACACTTTTTGCACATCAAAAAACTACCCAAATAATATGGACAAATTAATAACTTTATTTAGAAATCAATGGTGCTTATCTTTAATGCTCTCACACCCTAAATAGTTTTGTTTTGAATTTAACTGCAAGATATTTCCCCATTCTTTTTGCTCCAGATATTTTTAGTGTGGGTCTGTATAATAATAATGCCCAATTGGTGGGCTCTTAAAAAAAATCATATATAAAAATATACAGCATTTAATTCAAGTATATTCTTAATGGGCTGTTATATTTATCAACATTGGAACAAACTGTTTTAAAGCTAGACCAAAGGCAATCATCTTATATGTTGAGATCTATTAAACTGCTTCCAAATGAAAGCAGAATTATAAAGAAAGTCTCTCCCAGACTGCTCAAGTACAACATTACCTAAGTCATGGAGACAAGTCAGGGACAAAAAATTAGAAAATACTGTGGTAACTTGTTTCCAAAATAGCCTCCCATGAACCACACTCTCCAGCCTTTCTCTAATTTCCTCCCACCATGAGAGAAGCTTGACATTTAATTATTTGTCATGAAAACCATTTGTAAGCATAACTATATTTTTAAATGAAACATGTACTATTATTTAACCTGTTTTAATGACTATTCATTATTGTTATTGATATTGATATTGCAATTGCAATGTGCTGTAATATAATATGCACTTGGAGACATGTAGGATTACTTGATTCTACATTAAAATGATCTCCAAATGCTATATATAAATATATATGAAGTTTCTCTTTCTGATTTTTATATATTTTCTGTTTCAATGTTAGGCCATCTCCTGTCTCTAATAGACACAGAAAACTAGACGACCAAAGTTTATATGATCTTTGTGAAAAGAGAAGATGGCTTCTAAGTTAGACCTTGCAGGTTTTCCTGTGAACAAAGTGCACGTGCCTTCTAACATAAAGTTTGACATTTGGGGTAGCTGGATAAGCAAATTCTAGATGAGGAGTTTTTAATTAGCTACTGAATTCCTTGTAACACTGTGACAGGAACTAAAGGAATAATTTCTGCTCTAAAGTCCTGTGGACAACCCAGTGATTTTCATACTGGGCTCAAGTGGGAATGCAGGAGCTTTGCACCAATCAAACAAAAGATGTTTTACATATATTGAAGTTAAGTATTTTCCGGCAAATGCTAAATACGTAAAACTATCCTTTCATTGCTTTTATCCATTTTACAGTTTGAGGTTCTGGGTTTGACTTAGTTTGAAAACAAAAAGTTCTACTATTTAAATATTTTTTAAAGTAAGTGATTTGGGAGCTGCATTGTGTTCAAGGAGGGGTGACAGAGCTGTGGGGTTGTCTGGCAAGAAGACTAAATATTTTGCCAGATTTTATGTTCTATATACAATTAAAAATGTAATGCTCTCAAAACAGAGTTAACCTTTACTAAGAGTTTACATGTTAATACTCTGCCGGTGACCCCTGTATGACTCAAATAGCTATGCTATTGGCAGTGCCTTTAAGCTCAGCTCACTCTATTTAGGAAATAAAAGATTTTTGATAGTGAGTCATTACACTTTGGGCAAACATATTTATGAAGTACAATACCAGACAAGGCTATTGTTAGCATTAAGACATTCAGTAGCCTAGGGTTGCCCAAGAAGTTTCTAAAATGCCAATTTTAAAGGACTTAATTCGACCAAACTTAAACCTAGTAATAATTGCTCCTTTCAAAGTGAACTTAGGGTAGTCACTGATTGAAATGTGTATAGCAATTACTGTTGTCATACTTCCAGTTAGGCAGTTCAAATTGCTGAAAACTTTCATAATGACTACTTGGCTATATTTGAATGGAAGGTCATTTGCCCCTCCAGTCACATCTCATATTGCACCTTTTGTACACATATCTTGGGGTCCTTTACAAAGAACACTAATCAAGACATAAAATAACACTAGCAAATAATCTTGTCACAAATTCCATTACATGATAAAAGCTAAATAAAAAATAACAGCTTATCTGCCTATATTTAAAAATTTATATCACTTAGTGTCAGGCAATTCAGAGAAGAGAATTCCACAAAAGAGAAAGTTGATAAGAATCATTAATGCACACGCACACACACACACACACACATTTACCAAATGGAAGTGTTAAGAAATACTAGAAAATAAGTAATTAGGGATAATATTTTTCTAGATTGTATTAACATGTTATCAAAAATTATATAAATTGATAAATAGCCTACTTTGAAATTACTATGAGCAAGTATATTCATTCACATTTAAGCAATAACATAACATCTCAATTTAAATATGAAGTTAAAATTCTTGTTTTGGTTAGTTAGTATATGTTCTACTAAAGAAGTTCATATACTTTTCCTTGTTAAAGAAGAAAAGTATGAATTATTCCCACTCACATCTCTCAGGTTCTCAAATGCCCTTTGAACTTTCATAACCTTATAATATGTAATTTCTAAAAATTATTTTTATTTGCTGAGTAATTTTTGCTGGTTCCAAGACAAACTCAATTCTAATTATCATTCCTGTTTTACAGCTTAAAAAATTAAAAGTTGGAGGGAATGAGTGATTTTTAGCAAAACGTACACTGAACAGTGCATGTAGGAATGAACCAATTATTATAGCACCAGAAATACTAATTCATTGTTCCTTAGACCTAAATTTTGAATATAAAATCAAAGGCAATATTTTGCTTTATTTAAAGCTTCACATACTGGTGCTTCTGTTATGGATATAATCATGTAAAAACAATAATATGAAATTTTCCAAAACCAAATTGTGAGCTGTTTATTTTGTGTTTTATTGATTACCTTAAAGCATTAGTATTAATATTTTAAAATATAATTGCTAATGTTTTATATCAGAAGTTACCTATTTTAAGTACATGATTTTAAAATATTTATGTTACCTTAGTCTGTTCCAAGCAACTCCTCCCCTTAACCAATGAATCTCTATAAGATGAAAGTCAGTGCAAAAGGAACAATAGATTTTGTGCAACAGAAATTTACATTTTGGGTTTTTTTGTTTTGTTTTGTTTTACTATTTACTTTAGGAATATTTTTACAGACATTTTTTTCTTTTCTTTTTTGTTTGTTTTGAAAATAACAGAAAGGCAACAAGATGTTTTAAAGTTCTATGTCTAATGTTATCTAAACATTCTATGGTTGTGAACTTAAGTTATATATGTCTTACTAAAGGGAAGGCAAGTGCTAATAACATGAATATAAAGAGAATCTGAAAGCTACAGTGTCCACAGGTCTCATTTTGAAGAGGTGAGAGTCTTAATAATCTTGAAGATTGAGAGAAAGGTTAAAAATAAGAGTTTTTCCATGTAATTAACTGTTGTTTCATTCCCACCTTCTAGCATTGATTTCATTCCATTTCTAAAACTATAATGAATTATATTACTGAGTCCTGGACAAGATAATGTGTAATATTCAATACACTGTATAATCATTTGTATTTAAAGGGAGAGCATTTTTAAATAATCAAAAGTGTCTTTTAAGTTATAATTGTTTATAGACAAGAACCTCATGTTACTTGGCTTGAATTTTAGCACAGTACTTAGCACTAGTTGGGCTGAGAAAAGATAAGTTATTAATGAAGATGATGATATACTTAATCAGGATTTCACTTATCCTCAAGAGCACTAATGGTGGACTCTAGATAACGATTTCTTTAGGGTATTGGGACTTTGATCCACTTTCAATATTAGTAACATGAATTAAAGTATGACTCAGTGTTGTATTTAAGCTCTGAGTAGATCCACATGAAATGGATTAGGACTGTTTTACAAACAGGAAGGGGAAAAGCCAGAGAAGAAACCTCTGTTATATGTTAGTCTCTAGGCCTATTTATTTTTCACAGGCTCTCACATTTAATCATTTTACCTAAAAATGTGAATAAAAATACAAGTGAGGATATTTTATTAATTCACAAAGGAGAAGAGTTCTGGCAGGAGACTGATAAATTATAGATGGCATTCCAGCTTGGAATGAGAAGTTAAACCAGGGGCTTCTAATATGCATTTTCCACCTCCGTTATCATACAACTTTATGCTAACCCATACTATGTTAAAATATATGAACATATTTACATACACATACACAGTAAATATTCAAGAGATTTTTTATTCTTCCCTAAAAACTGGTTTCAACTAGAAAATATGGTATCTCAGGCCATGTTCTTCTCTCAACCTGTAGCAGCCAACACTTGACAAACCATGACTTGGATACAGCTGATAACCCAAACAGCTCCTAAACATTTAACAAACTTCATATATATTAAGCATCAACCTTGCCAAGTCCCAGAGATAACTTTAAAACTTTATAATCCAATACTGGAGAGAAGACCACAAGTATTTGATAATACGGTAAGAGGTGTAATAGAAATTGATGGCTAATAGTTTTACAGCCCATGATAGGTTTTCAGTTGACACTGGAAATATGATATACACAGTTTGGAAACTATATGTATATATACTACATCCTTTCCATGTTCTTAGCCTCCACCATTAAATTCTACACCAGTTTTTATCACTATTTCTCGCTGAAAATGCAATCACATTTTTATAATCCATGACTGATGAATCCATTTTGATATGTCATATTGGAAAATCAGTGTATATTCAAAACTCTTGAGGGTGATGTTATCTCTCTTCCACATGTACGATGTAGCTTGGTTTTTCAGAGAGAAATATGTGGTTTAAGCTCTAATATTTATAATGACTCCTGTAATGAAACATATACTTTGTGCGCGTGCGCGCGCACACACACACACACACACACACACACACAGCTCTACATTTGTAAAGATAATGCCTAAACACTCCAGGTAATGGAGACATTTCAGGTCCTATTAACATTCTGGAATAAGTGACCTGAACTAAGGAGACCTTCATTGCTTCCTCAACACCTTTTACAACAACTCTTTCAACAGTGTCAAATGAGATGAGGGCTAAGAACATTGTTTCAAATCAAATGATTCAGATTAAGAATATATACTTATAGTTTTCCTTTTCCAAATAATCAGATACAGAACTAGTGTTAGCTACAAAAGATATCTCATCAAGATTACTCATGTACAAAATACATCTGTAGATTAATAATTAATTAATTGATTAATTAATATTGCCCCCTGGTTGCTGACTTAGAGATATCTAGAGATTTTGGAGCTGCATAAAATTTTTCCTGATGCTGATGAAAGATCACCTTATATTGCTCATGGGATATCAAGAGTTCTAAATATCCAGAAGCTTTAACGCAAGCACTGTGACATGTCACCCTAAATCAGAACTATATTACAAGTGAAACTTTTATGATTGTAATGAAATAGTGAGAAAAATAGCATAAAAGCATAAAAGGGAAGACTAAACTTGTGCTTGGAACTAATCCAGCCCCTAGACAGAACCAACCAAGTCAGGCGCCATTCCTGTAAGAGATCAAGTCAAACTTCTGGTGTGTGCCACGCCTGAGAAGGCGAGACTGCCTCCACCTGCCCAATCAGAGAAACTGGGACACTCGATCTGACATGAGAGTTTGGGTTAGAAATCTACTGAGGAGTCAGAAGCTAAGCTACCAAATGATTAAAATCACTTCTAACGGGTATTATTTTCCACTGTTTCATCAATAAGGAAGCAGGAGCCTTTGTACTATTTCACAGGGTGGGAATGCTTTCTGGAGTTAGATTGTCAAGAGCTGCTTTTTAAAATAGGAATACTCTTATCATAGTAAAACTTGCCTGCTGAGTCAAAAGGAAAGTTGGCCTCATCTCCCTTTAGAGCCCAGGAAGAATTTTAAATGTAGAGATGCCTGGCATCATTCCAGCTGTTGGCTACTGCAGGTACTTTTAAATATCTACTCTTTTATTGATCTGAAGGTATATAGATAAGCAGGTATATACTGTAAATGTAAAACAGAAAGAAGGCCATCTTTAAAAGTCCAATGGATTGAAAGCAAACAATAAGAAACCTGTACTTTTCTTCTGTCCATCCAAAGAATCTGGCTTTATTAGATTCCACTCTAGGAGGAAAAAAATGTTTTCAATCCTTATGATAATGAAGGGAAAGAAATTTACAATAAATAAATAAATAATATTTGCAATACAAATATTAAACCTAATACTATTTTTATGTCAGGACCACCTTCCTCCTAATCCAACTGATTTTTATTCAGCTACATTTGAAGCCATCATTAAACTCTGCTTTAGGAATCCTCAATATCAACAAATCTAATCAGTATGGATGATACAGTAGGTTCTCTAATGGTAAACAACTAGCCTGGGAACATAAACATCGAAAAATTCCAATGAAACATTTTGCCATAAAATGCATAGAATGTGCCAGAAGAGGCATATCCTTGTATAATGTTAGAGTATGTCAGACAGAGGGGTGTTATGTCTGTGTGTGTGTCCATGTGTGTCTGTTGTCGAAGTAAAGCTGAAAATTCAGGAGGAATTCTATAGTAGCCACTTAAGACAAAGGAAAAGACTAGTGTAATTAAGAGAAGCTTATATGTAACCAGCACTGAGTTCTTTCACTTAGTGGATGATGGTGGCAAGAGGGAGGTAGAATCTATTACACATTTTTAGTAAGTTATGCCAAATAATGTAAAAAATAAAAAGATTTCATAAATATGTAATAGAAGGTACAGTGTACAACATATGCAACTTGAAATTCTGTAAATTTTAGATGTATATGGTAATTTTGTGATTTGGAAACAAAAATGAAGTGAAAACTATAGTTAGAGCTCATTTTCCAGGTTTAATATGAACTTACAAGCTGGAAGTAACAATACTATTTGCTTATTCCAGGGGTTCCCTGAGAGGTAATGAACTGTAGAAGCTACTAAAGGTAAAGAGGAAAGGAGGACTAGAAAATCATTATCAGGGCCTTAAACAAACAAACAAACAAATAAATAAAATAAAAGATCCTGGTACTCTCTTTCTTGGGAAGAATAATTTGTCTGGAGAATAGCTATTCCAAAGATCTCTTAGAGAGCCCATTCCTTCAAAAGTAGAGGAACTCCCCAGGCATTCCACAGGGTCATTTAGGGGATGTTTGCCTCTGTATAGGAGACTGAATACTAGGACGCAGACTGTGGCAATCGGAAGGTCTGGCCTCCAGGACACATGGACACACTGAGGATGTTAACAGTCATTCTTGGGAAACATCTCCCTTTCTTTCTCTTATTTGTCTTTATATGCCACCAGTGAGAAGAGAGTGAACCAACTGTTACAAGATGCATCAGCTGTTTCAGCCCTAAACTATATTATGCTGTGAGTGTTCTTGAACATTCATACAACATTCTGTGCCCAACACATGCTTTCACAGCCAGAAAGGAGTCGAAACAACTACAGCACCTCTGCCCATAAATGTACCTAACTATGAGCTCATCAATTTCTTTTTCCTTAGTTTAAATACTCAGAAATTCTATGGTATTTACACACACACACAAATAAGTTCAACAGTGTTCAAAACCCCAAATTAGCTTTTAGGAAACAAAATGAGAAACAAGATGATGAAAATCAGAACAGAACAAACTAAGAAGAAATGTTTTTGGTTAGAGCTCCTTGAAGAATTTGGAATGCACAGTGGTCTATTATCATAGCTATCATTTGTTCAATAATTTGAGAGGAATAGTATATTATCCCCAATTGCTAGCCTATATTTTTAGGAAATTCTGTCCTCGTATATACCCCACACTTTTTTTTAAATGCATCACCAAATGCGTTTCCATATGCAAAATCTAACTAGATGCTCTTCTGAAATGGAAGATATGATCTAGAAACTCATGGAAAACAGAGCCTTCAAGGAGTGAAGGAACCCACTCAGCTATCCCCAGATGTTGAATTAAACCTGAACCGTATTATGATAAAAACTCATTTCTTGGGTTAGTACCAGAACAGCATCTCAAGTGGCTGTAATATTTTGGTCACTTTCTGAAGAGAAGAAATCAAATGGTTTCTGTAGAAGTAAAAAGAATAGGCTTTTAAAAAACAGTTTTTACAATGACAATTAGATTTTTATCATCTGTTGGGTAGCAAAAATCAAATCTAAATTATTTTTCTCCTCCTAAATTAGCAGAGATTGTTGCTGAATCTCTTAGTGTGTCTAACAACTTGCATAATACTAAATCCCAATTTTAGTCATGTTATCAAAACCCTCAAGATAAATAATAAGCTTCAGAACTCATAAATGCAATTGCTGGTGTATTAATGGGCAAGAAAATTACCAATAAAGGAGTGAGAATATTGTGACACATTTTTAAAAAAGGATTGAGTGAAAAATAACTAGTCATGGTTTTGATCTTATTTTTTAAAAAGAGTCAATACTCTCTATAGAGATTTATCAGTCTTTTAAGGCCTCTGGGTGGCCTAAATGGTTCTATGGTGCTATAATATTCCAAACTTTCATAATAGTATTCAAGGAAACATAATGTAATTTAGGCATGAAAAAATTGATGCACCTAGTAAGAGCTGATTCGCTCTCTTCCCACTGATGGTATTTGATCTAATAGGTAGAAAAATATGCTGAATTGTCACGGCATAGATTTCAATAAGAAAAATCACTATAGCATAGAAACATTTATGGAAGTGCTGACAACATATCAATTAATAATGCCTGTGAGATACAAAAAGAGAATATTCTATTTTTTACAAGTTGAGAAAGAGCTAAGTCAAGACTTAATTTCATGAAGCCTCTCATACTGCAACACAGCAAGTAATTTCATCTTAGGTGGAGTAGACAGACCTGACTGAGATTTTACTAAGAGCTGGAGTGAAAAAGAGCAATAAGAAAAACTGAGAGTATTATGGAGTATCATCTATATAAAGCAGAAAAGTGGTTGGGGATGGGAGTATATACATAAATATTTGTTTATACAAGGAATCATTAAATTAAGAAGAAAACCTAAAATACTGGGAACATGGGAACCTCCAAAGTGGAATACCATGGGGCAGGGAAGAATACAGACACATATTCACTGTAGACTCCTTTGTGCTGTTTCAATTTCTACTTCTTTTTAAAACCATAAGTATGTTTTAACTACTTACAAATATTTTATTAAAGATTGTCTGAAGAACAGATGAAGAATAAATACATTGTAGGAGAGTAAGTTAGCAAGCTGTTAAAAAACTATTCAGATTTCAAATGTCAGTAAATAAACGATTGTTTATACTTTCTCCTATATATAAAGTGACGTATTTGTCGTAACAAAGCTATTTTAATGACTAACCATGATTTGATAAGTCACAGTATGGCCATTTTTTAGTTGTCTGTCCTTGAGCAATTAGCATCTTTGTCCACATCTGTAAGTGGGTGTAATTATGGCAAGTGCATGCGTATCTAGGCATGGAAGGCAGTGGCCTAAGTGTAATCAGGACTGACTATCTGGAGGAAAGAGGGTCTTATTAACTAAAGGAATGTATCCACTGTACCTTATACTAAGGAGACTTAAAGTCTGGTAAGATTTTGAAAATGGCAATTTTCTCCCTATTTTAAAAAGAAAATAAGGGCAGTGAGAATTGAAGATCTTCTTGCTGTAATCCTTCCTTTTGTCTCTCCTTCCTCTGAGTTCTAAAGCTGCTTCATCTATGATACTCATCTTCGGTTATAGAGATGTTGAAGACTTCTGTATATTTCCATGAGCATACACTTCTGGAAAGTTACCAGAAATATTTATTGTCTATTAAACTCCAATATATATATACTTTTTGGTTGACTTAAAAAGTCTTACTGAGACAAAATCTCAGCTAGCCAGCAATTAGCACATCCCCCTCATTTATTAATCATAGATGTCTTTCCAAAACAATCTAAATTTCTATTTATTTTCCTACATGAACAGCCAGTAGTAAAACATCATTCTTTTTTCTGTTTTCCTCTGCTTAAACCAGCTCTAAATCTATCTGTAGGCCAAAGAAATTCAACTCGAGTTTATAAAATAGTGCTACCCCAGGAAAACTATTCAACCTGTCTTTAATCTTTAGGAAAGTTTAACCATTACCCCAGGTTTAAAAATTAAGCCATGTGAGTCAACACCATTACCACAAAAATGAATCAGGCAACAGATTTCTTTTTGAATCAGTTTGCTATTTCATAGTTAGTTCAGCAAACCAATTACACGAGCTCTAAAACTGCGTCACACCAGTATGACAGCCAGATGATGTTTATATGAAGGTTCCCTGGAAGTAAACTGAAAATAACTCTCTAGTCTAAGCTGACTGCCTCCTGTGTGGGCACTGTTTCCCCAACAGGCTGGCAAAATGAACTGTAGTTTTGTACAGAAATACAAAGATAATTGATTATTTGCCAGTAGTCTGTTTTTGAGTTGCCACTTATTATTTTTTTTATCCACTCCAGGGACACACTTTCAATTTCACAGTCTTTTGCACATTGTGGACAGTGACTTTAATTTCTTAAAGGAAAGTACACATTCTCTTTCTATTATAGTTAGACGACTGGCTCTGCAAAGAGCAGGCAGGAAACTTTAGTGCCAGGGAGAAAATATCTATGCTGACATTTGCATGCTCATTCCATCCAGTGTTGTGGCTTCTGAGCTGGGAAGGAAATTGAGAAAGAGCCTTTCTTCATGTAAGGAAAGACACCTTTGTGTCTCACAATCTTAGATGTTCTGTCTGAGAGATGGTAAACATTCTCAAAGATACTATTCTTTAATTGTTTACGGATTACTCCCCTCTTTATTTCACTGTTAAAAATAAAAGTTTCTGGCAGAGTTTAAAAAAATCTTGTCAGGAAACAGTTGTTTTCCTCCTACAGACTAACATTCCTGCAGGCAATGCAGCAAATTAACTAATATAAATGTTTCCTTCAAAACACAGAAATCTTTTATCTATTTAGGAACAGATCATACAATATAACAAGCTGAACTATTTCTATTAAGCTCAAAGATGACAAAAAATTGAAAAGAATAAATCCATTATAAAGAATTCATATCTGCTGCTTTGTGAGCAATCCATAATACATCGTATTGTGCAAACTATAGGAGATGATGACCTAACAATACAGAATGTAGAGAGGGCTTTTGACAACAGAAAAGCATAAGAGAGAGTATCATTTAATGGAGAGTGAAAAAAAAATGATCCTGGATTCTTTTTCCTCCTTTATTTGTTGTATCACTTTGTAAAACCTCTCTATGCCTTGCTCTCTTCATCAGAAAAATGAGACCTTTGGTTTTATTTTTATAAAGTGCTTTAGGATTTAGGAGAACCCAGAATGCATTATATGATGAAAGCCACCACGGTACATGTCACATGATGGTAGCAGAAAAGGATCTAGGGACCAAAAGCAAAACATGAATCAGCAATGGACACTCATTTTGTTTGTTTAAAACCCTAGGAGGTACAAATATATGTCAGAACTGAAGTTGACCCTCTTCCTTTACATTTACACATTACTGTGCCTGGATCTGATTTTTAAACTTGAGTTTAGGCGAAAGAATATTAATGCAGGAAGGAGTAAGGGCAGCGTCTCTCCTAAGCAAACCCCAAGTCACTATCAGTATCTATTACCAAGAGCTACACTAATCCACACCTCCTCAGGATTATGCTTCCTCAGCATACCCCTAACCCCAACCGTTACGCCCTGATGGGATGGATCAACAAAGAAGGAGCCGATGCCCCAAGCTACATGGGTTTTGAGGACCACAGGAGATTCAGAACTGGGGTTAATGTGGATCATTACATTGAGATGCTGGTCAAGATGGTGCTCTTGGAGGTAGGAGTTCTAGGTTCCAATGCTTCTTCCAACACAAACTTACTGCACTACTTTCAGCAAGCCAAACTCTTTGGACCTCTGTTTTCTCAACTGATATCACAGGTGGGAAGGTGGGTAATTGGTTTATTTAAATTATCTCCTTTCAAGACCTAGAACTCTGTTATTCTTTGAGTGCATGAATAATGACTTAATACCTGGAATATATGATCAAGTAGGAAATGTTTAAAGTATCAATATAACCTTCTCTGGAAATATCATCCTGGGATCAGGATGATAGAAATGAAAATACAAAAAAATGCAGAGGAATGCCATAATCACACTGTCAGCTAGTGACAAAATTAGGACTAAACCTTGGGATTTGATACAAATTTTGATTTTTTTTTAAAAAACTACAGTGGATTTCCTTTAATTCTCCAACTAGAGAAGTCTAAAACTAAACTCATTTTAAAAATACAGTCCCAAGCACAATGACACACACATTGTCTCTATCTTTTTCTCTCTCTACGCGCACACACACACACACACACACACACACACACACGTACGTGTTTATGTGTATATATGTGTGTGTGTTTGGTTAATATCACTCCAGACACCTAGTATCCGAAGACAGAAACACTGATGTCACCCCTTCTCCTGCATTCCCACTCTGGACCATTTTGCATTCACACAGACTACCAACATAACCAACTTTACCTCTGACTTCTTTCTCCATTTCTATATTCTTTCCTTCATCACCAACATGTTTGCAACAGGACTTTGTCTTAACTCTGCCCTCCTAACTGGTCTCCTTGCTTGTAAATCCCTCTTCCATACTACTGCTTAAAAAAAAAAATCTTTTAAAATTAAAATGCAAACATTATCTCTTACCTGCTTAAAAATGTCAAAATTCATTAGTTTACCTACCGACAGGATGAAGTCTAAGCTTCTCAGCAGGGGAAACCAAGCCCTTTCTGTCCATGGCCTGCCTTTCTAGTTTAGTATCCTTCATTCTCCATGCACATCCTGTGCTTCAGCAAGAACAAATGCTTGCAGATATTTCACAGGTACCGCATACCACCACTGTGCCTTGGAATATGTTAGTATCTCAGTCTGGACATCCCTATTCTTTCCCCATTGTTTACTTGAAAAATCCCATTCATCTTTTAAAACTCCAGTAAATCATCCCTCCACTGGGATCACTCCAGCTCCACACTCCCCTTTATAGTTAATCATATCCTGTTCTAAGCTGCTTCTATAGTTTGGACAGGCTTGCACTGTTGCTTCCTTCACAGTGTAATGTAATTATTTATTTGTAAGGCTTCCTCCCTCACTAAACTATGGTACTCTTTAGAGCAAGAACTGCATCTTTATCACTGCTATCTCCTTAGCACAGTGCCTAGAACATGGAATGTCCTCAATGTGTTTATAACTATGAATAAATGAACAAACATTCACTCAGTAACTATCTTACTAAATGTCTTGCAGAATTGAAGACAGAAAAAAATTCCATAGTCAACAAAAGAATATCTAATAGAGATGAAAGTTATTTAGTGAAGTAAAATGACATAATGGAAGACCACTAGGTGTCAACACTGGTTCACAAGGTCAGGTAAAGTTCCTTCAAATGTCTGAGTGACAAAAACTATCTCATTTGCTTTGTCAAGAGAACAATTATTCTCCTGATGGATTAGCAGCAGCTCAAATTGAGGGAAAGAAAGTAATCTAGGACAGCTCGGAAGATTTTGGTTTTATTAACCAAGTAATTAGTAGTGCTTTATACTCTACTAGGGAAAACCACAAGAGGTGCATGTTTGGAGGAAGGAAATTACAAGTCATCCATTTATCCTCTTCAATTTGTAGATGCCTACTTGACACCTCTGCGTAGATGTCAAGTAAGCAGCTAAATACAGGAATTTGGTGTTTTAGAAAGCATTGTGACCAGAAAGACTTAAGAGTTATCAGCGTCACCCTGCACGCACACGCACACGCACACACACATAATGGTACTTAAAGACACTAGGGGGCTGGGGCTGGGTGAAATTACCTAGGGAGATTATACAGAAGAAAAAGGGCCAAGCCCTGGGAGACACTCCAACATTTAGAGCTTGAACAGAAAACCAATAAAAGAGAACGAGAAGGGTATACTACACTAAGCCAGGAGGAAAACTAGGAGATCATGGTCAGTCATAAGTATATGAAGAAGGAAGCAATGGTCAACTTTGCTGAACTCTGTTAAAAGATCAAGATAAAACATTCAATTAGCAACATTCAAGGATACTGGTTTGCTAGAGGAACATTTTAAGAGTAGGGATAGGGGTGTGAAGCCTTATTAGAGCTGAATCTCAGCTCTTTGTAAGAAATCATAAAAATACATTACACAATAATAAAAAATATTTTTCTCTATCCCGGGTGAAAGCAAAGCTTAAAATGGGTAAAACTTCAATTAGGTTTTAGATCAATTTCAGGAAGAATTTCCTAGCAGCATAATTAACAACAACCATAAAAAGGAATACATAATATAACCTCCTATCACATATTTAAAGGAAAAATATCTATCCTACGAGACTAAACAATTTAATCACTTCTTTTATTTATCTATATTTTCTAAAGTGAAAAAATAGTTGGTCAAAATTCACTCAAGATATAATTGACATTTTCCTCACATTTGGGGGTATATTCTCTTATAAAACCCATATACCTAATAACTAAACATACACTTCAGCTTTTAGAAATCAAGAAATAATGGCAATGTATTTAACTTCATAGATATTATTATATGAACAAAACTCTAATTGTTGCAATATATTTATGGGTTAGAAAGAAAATCTACTTTTAAATTTGTAGATTGAAGATAAAATGAAATGGCACACCCTACAATTAAACTGTCAGTCATAGCAAAACTGAAGGAAATAAGACTATTTCCTTTTACAAATTCTACATCTCAAGTTATTCTTTTGGCTTTCTTCCAAAGAGATTGACAAAGATTTCACAAGTCATATCTGCTGAGCAAACTCCCAAAGAAATAAAACGAATGCACATCGACGTCTTAGCCTTTATTTCCCTAGTGACAAAAATGTTCCTTATTCTCTTCTAATTACTGAGGACTTCTATGATTAAAACTGCTTATTCTTACAACATGGATATGCATGATTTAATAGAAGAAACTAACTTAAATTTCCACTCATAATCTACTACAGTTTATTGAAGTACTAACACATACTTTTATAGAGAGCAAAGTATGTGCCAACATTTTGTACATTAATGAAATATCTAAGTAAAAACATGAATGATTATTACAAGACTTATGTTATTTAATTATATATAAAAAGATGTGCCTAAAGGTAACTATGATAGAAAAGCTCAGTTTTAGCAAAACCAGAACAATCTGCTTGGGTGCACCACAATAATTTTATAATTATCTTAAAATAAATGTGATCCTTTTTAAATTTTAGCTGCCACAAAGCATTATGTCAAATATTAAAATGACGCAGTGTGAATACCATAGTACACAACATGACTGGTAACTGTTAGAATAATAGAGTAAGAAGGCTTTTAAAAATGGGTCTTGATCATTTAGAAGGAAGCAAAACAAAACAAACCCCATAAAAACAAGTGTCTTAACTGCATAAAATAACTACTTCATTGGAGTTACTGGCAGATATTTAATATAATGATGACACCATGTATATTTATCTTTTATAAATGAAACATTTTCAGCAATTTAAACCCTTCCTCAAAATATACTAAAAAAAAGGTCAGCTCTTCTATATGAGCAATACAGTGAAACAAATTTGGCAAAGAGAAAAGACTTGGCCTTTATGACAAAACTGTCCTCTGTAGTTCTATTTATTTCTGGAGAGTCTTTTTTTAAAGAATGATATTGGCTCATTTTAGGAATATGATTAGTTCATCAATAATACTTCACCAGCATAGCATCAAGATCAGACTAGAATAGGAACCACTAGATAATATGACTCACATTATCTATCCAGCTGGCCTGACTTGGCAAACAGTATCTTACAAGATACTGCACCAGCTTGGGATTGCCGGGAGATGCAATGTGCCCACTCTCTGTGACTGCTGAAGGCGTGGCATGTAAACTCTGTTAACTGCCATCATCCATTTTTCTGCACCCTAGCAACTGGCAAACATTCCATGTGTAACACAGGTGTGTGTGTGGGCGGGGATTGGAGGGGAGAGTTTATGAATAGGAGACTGGAAAAAAAAAAAAGACAAAGAGACTCAACCTTCATAGCATACTAACCATTAAAGGAGGTTGAGATGGATTATGCATGTTGGAGGCGTCATGTAAGATAGAGGGCAATGCTATCAGATGTGTTACATGCTACTGGTTAACAACAAACAAAATATGCAGAAAAGAAACTTATGACCATGAAAAAAAATCCCAAATAAGCATTTAGTGTGGGAGATACTTACACTCTGAACTCAGAGGTGTATATGGTTATACCTCCTGACAAACTGCCCTTTTGTTTGCCTCTTGATTTCAGAAAAGATTGATAGATTTATAGTCATTTACACAGCTACTTACCTCTCACTTGTCTATGATGGGTCGATGTATAGCAACTGAAAGGTAACTTCCAAAACTGGTCATGTAATTTTAAAAACTGAGCACCCATGAGTATTTTCAGGAAAGTAACCAAGAATCAAAATTTCATTTATCTAAGTTTTTATGGTTTTTTTATAACTGAGGAGTTTTACTGTATTTTAAGCACCACTGTGGTAAGTGCTATATAACATCAAAGAATAACTCACAGCTTCTGATTCACATTAAAAAGCACAGGCTGAGAGCAAGACACAAATAGGTGAGTGTTAGCATGACAAGGATATGAAACATGCACATAATTCTGAAGTTTTCATCATTACTTCTCTAAGATAAATTCAGTTTAATTTCCCCATAATTCTGTGAGTCATTGGCCAACTCATTACAATAATATAATCAATATATTATTGAGACAGAAATATCCTGGCAATGCGGCAAGACTCTAGAAATGCCAGTTCCTAAATTAATGTCAAAGTATTACACACGTCATAAATGGCTCACAAAGGGATGCCAAATCATCTTTGTTGCTGAGATAATTGTTTTACTTTGAAGTTTCTTAAGATCTACTGTGTTAGTTCCCAGGTCAAAGCTATCTCTCTTTCTCTTTTTCTTCTTCTTTCTTCAATCATAATGCAGCATTAATGTTATTTGACAATGAGATAACCGAAATTATTTCAATAGTTCTAATGTAGCAAGTTTTTTTTTTTTTTTTTTAATTCTACTTGACTGGAATTGTTAGAGAAGAACCCTTGATCTGCATATCTTATGGTCCTACGATAACCTTCAGAAATCTAAGACACTGAAGGATGAGCTTGGGGCGCATGTTTATAGGATGAAGTGCCTTTATTAAGTGTCTGTGAGAAAGGCTTTATGCCTTAGTTATACTGTCAAGTACATATTCTTTCTCTTCTAGACTGTAAGCTCCTGAAAGGATTTAGTATAGTGTCCTATGTACAACAGGTGCTTCAGAAATATTTGAAAACTGACATATTGAAGAAGCACCCATATATGACCTCACGGAAATTCAAGGGAAAAATCCCTATGTGAAAAACAAAGTGCTGTAGTCATTGCTTTGTTTCCATGCTTCTGCCAACCAGCATAACAAAACAACAAAGACAATGACAACAACAAAAAAGAGCAATGGTGATGTTTACAGTTTAGTCTAAACTCTACCATTGTTCATAGAGTTAAATAATTATACATTTGGGGTATAGACTTTTCAGTACCTTCTTTGCACCAACCCCACATTTTAGAGAAACCGTAACTTGTTTTATAATCTAGTTTATGCTCTCTTACTTACCCATATCTTTGGGTAGGGGATTGATTCTACCTTCATTTCTTTAACTACAATTTCTGTATCTTACCGAAAAGGAAAGATATAGTGAAGTACAACAGGGTATCACCAAGTTACATTTTATATTACTGCTGTATTTTTAATACCAATACACAACTGGTTAGAATATATAACTATATGTGTGAGGACAGGAACTAAGCAAATTATATGATAAAGATTATTCAAAACAAAACGAAGTCTCTCAGAAGAGATGCAGGTGGGCAGTGCTAGAATTAATTGGCCCTAAATGTGGAGCCATGGTAAATAAACATCTACCTTGAGATGTGGGTGAGATTCTTAAGGATTTCTTCAATGGAACCATACTCGTTGTGAGACAAAGTCCCCCAAGAGGCAACAGCAATAGAAAGATACTTCATTTCTACTGTTTGCTGTAGTAAGTTGAAATCTGACAGCTGATTCTTCTCTGAACGAGAAGAATTAAGCCAAGAATCTAAACATAATTCATTTTTCTGTCTTCTTCTTATCCTAGATGGTGCTCTACCCCAGTGTTTCAGTACATGTACTCAAGTTCAGTGAACTCTCCAAGATTACCACGTATTTCTCAAAGAGATGTTCAAAAATTACTCTGCCAATTTCATGGACTAGTTTCATTAAAGCTTTCATTTAATTGCCTGGGATTTATGAAAGATCTTGTAACCAAGCCACGCTATGCCATAACTTATTATAGGCTGCAAAGAGGAAACAGAAGCTCAGAAAGGTTAAAATTATATGCTTTCTGGGGCAGGGACAGTGTCTGCTGTGTTCTTCAGTGTATTTTCATGGCCCTGCATAGTGTAGTGTACTGGCAATATAAGCACAGCAGATAGTAACTGGAGTCAGACAGACCTGGTTTGGAGCACAAGTTCCTAGCTCTAGAAATTAATTACTTGGTGGATGTCCATGAAAAAACCATTTCACCATATCTGAGCCTGTTTCTTCACCTATTAAAATGAAGATAATAATAGTATCTTTCTTATAAAGTGTTGGGCAATGAAATGAAGTACTATGCGTAATGTGATCAAATAGTGTTTGCTACATAGCTAACGTTTAATATATTAATATATTATTAATAACATCCTCATTAATATTGTCTGGCGCATAGGCGGTACTTGATCTTGTATGGAATGAATGGATGAAAGCAGTCATTAAACACCCAACTGGAACTGTGATTTTCTCACTTCTCTCTCAGTTCCCGCCTCCCTTAAATCATTCTATATATGTAAGTGGAAGTGTACTACGATTGATGAATTTAGTTTTAGTAAGTCAAATTCACTACCTCTTGCAGGCATGTGGGAAAAGGGAGCCTTTCATACTAAATGTTTTGTACCAGCTGAGGGTATTGTTTTATCATAATTTCCCCCTGCCCACAAATGAATCGAATTTTTCTAATATATTTACTACGGAAGCCCCATTTCATAACCTTTCCATTATTTCTAGAATTCCAGAAATGTTATTGTTGATATTCCTGCAGAGTTTATATGAAGATAAATCTGGATAAGAATAATTCTGTTCCAAAGCTGTCTTCAGTCTTGCACTGCCAATTGTATTAACTCTCTTTAAAAAGAGACACTAAGTATGTCTAGCTTGGGTACTGTTCCCTGTCACCCCAGGGCCCCTATGCAACTTTAGACCACACCAATAGGGACCCGGGAGAGGGTTAGTTAGGTCCAGAATTTTCATAAGAATTTAATCAGCTTTGGAAAAGGGGCTAGAAATTTATAAAATGAAAGTTTTCCACCACACACAGCAGGACTTACCTAGGAGACATCAAAACGCAGTACAGGCTACTACAATGGAACCTGTTTTAAACAGTCATATACAGCTCTACAAGCTCATTCCACCCTATCCAAAAGGCTAGTTTTTACTTATTAATTAGAATAACTGTCATTCTTGTTCTTTCTAGTACTAGAAAACCAGACTTTTCTTCCTCAACAATTATTAAGTGAATTTCTTTACAATGTATCCTTGCCTGGCAAATGAATAAACTCAGCTTTTTTGTTTTGTTTTGTTTTGCATGTTTTGTTTTTTTAAAGAAGAGACACTAAAATTAAAATGGCAACTTTAACCTAAAATTAGAGTGATGTAGGCAACTGTTTAATTTTATAAAACTGAAATGATTTGGGGGCTCTGGTAAGAACAGACACTAAAACTGGAGAAAATTTAATTTTTTAATATAAACAAACTCCAAGATAGGATTGATGAATTCTATAGGAAACTAAATTTCTGAATATTATAATACTGCTTTTTAGATTTAAGTGCCTTCTTTTTCCAAAGAGTTAGATGACCATCGCACGTATCATTGTTCTATATATTGCTGACAAAAATTAAGATTGTGATCTTTTTCTTACATCTATATCTATACACATATCTATATCGATAAATTGATATATATATCTATATATCTATATCTGTAGATATCTATATATGTATATGTTGATATATAGATATAGATAGAAAAGCTGAAGCACTGAGTATTTAACCCTTTTCTCATTTAGAAAATGGAAGTGCAGCTCTCTGCCAGTGTTAATTTAACATTCCATTTAGGAATGCTACATTTTCTAGGATTTGATATATTCAGTGATTGAAAATTACTATTTTTTATAAACGGAAATACCACTACTAAAAACAGAATGCTATGAACAGAATGATGCTTCCAAAGACTATTGATATACTAGAGAGATGTGAAAATAATAATAAAAGTGATATACTTCATGGCAAACTTTGGGGATAAGGTTAGGACTGTAATCCGTGAGTTATCCTGGAGTAAACTCTGCAGCCACAAGCGCTGCCTGTAAATATTCTCGGGGCAAATAGGAAATGGGTTAAATAGCTTTCTGAGAAGTACAGTTACCTCATGGAAGAAAGATGAGTAACTTGAACCTTTGGTTGAAATCCACTACTCCTGATGAATCTATACCAGCTTCTGAACATGACCCTGTAGGGTACCTATAATACATGTTCACCTCAATGTCTTTTATTTAGATAAGTGTTCTTAGATTAAATCTTACAAAATCATATAAAGCAAGGCAATGAATTTTTTCATGCTACCTTGGAGTTAACATAGTCTTTTCTTATTGGTCCAAAAGAACTGGGGTAATATTAGAAATGGATATAACAGGGCCTAGATAAACCCCAAATCTCTCTTCTTACTTCTTCAATGTACCCTGCTTTTGACTGCTCTGATTGAACTAAGAGAGTATGTTTGTGTTTGTTCTAACTTTCTAAGATCTGAGATAAGGTTTTCATAGAGTAGGAACAATAGGACATCACACACACAAGCACGGTGGACCTAACTACCTATAAATCTATAAATTCTTACACCAGTGATTCCCTAGGTGGAGCCCCTCAGACCATTAGCAACAGCACCACAGGAGAACTTGTTAGAAATGCAACTTGTAAAGCCCTACCCAAGATCAACTAAGTCAGAAATCCTAAGTGGGGCAAGATAGATAGGAGATATTCATATGTAAGTTTTCATATATATGTGCAAATTATTGTTTTTAGAGTCAGTAACAAATAGCAAGGGTACATGAATATAAAATGGTTAAGGTGAGACTATTTAATGCTGTTGGAAAATCTACCTAAAGGAATTAAACTATTTACAGTGATAACCCCCAAATTTAAGTGTAGTTCACAGAATATCTCCTATAAGAACCTTGCTCCTTTCCCTAGAGATCTTGCCCTGAAAACATCAACTAATATGTCTAAGTTTCATTTAAGTATTGTTTAAAGTTATGGTTTACAGAACTATTTTTTACTTAAAGAGAAAAGTTCCATCTTATATTCTGAAGGGAGTATAAATACAAATCACCAATACTCTTGACTAATATTTTTAATTCTGCAGGGTACTTCGTAATACAACAAACCTTGTATGACACTTCAAATTTCTACCTCAACTTTTAAAGAAATTGACATCTTTTTTTCATCTATCTTCTTTTTAATTATATTACATTAATATCATCTCCATGTTTGTTTGAGTCTTGATCCAAAAGGAAACCTAGGTCTTGCCTTCACTTTCTTCACAGGATCAGAATTAAAAAGCATTTAAAAATATTCACTCAAGTTTCCTTTTGCAAAACTTCTTCAATGGCAGCAAAATCTTGTCCTGAAAAGCATACAGCTAGGGAAGTTGGAGAGGTGAAATGTTTTCTATAAAATGAACGGGTAACAATGGAAATGGTATACAAGATCACAGTGACTTCACTATTTGTCATTGAATGCATTAGAATGGATAGTAGAAATTTATACCAGATTGGAATGAAACTGCCATTCAAGACAAGAGAAGACCTATGTCTGAATTTATAGATAAAAATCATAATAAATAGAGCATATATCAATTTGTCATTTTTTTGTTTGTTGGTTTATATTCATTACATAAATTTCTTAAACTTGTTTAACATATAAACTCATTTTCAAAAGAAAAGTTATTTTGAAAATATCATGAGCTACATACAGACCTAGTGCCCAGTTGGGGAAATATTGGCTTAAAAAATTAAGTTTCCTCTACATAAAAATTTTTTTGATTAAACATTTTCACTAAGTTTATTTTTGTTTATTCTTATAAAAACTGTTTTTTATTTTAATCATTAAAAATATAACTAAATTTTCATGGATTCCAGGAATACACATATGGACAAAAGTCTGTGCAACCTAGTTTGAGAAACATCGCTTTATACTAATCCATGCCATTCCTCTCAGTCCTATAAAACATTTAAAGTAAATGTAAAATATGTGACCAAGAACATTTTAAAGTAATAAATGTTACTTTGTATTAGTTATCAGGAAATCTGAAAATTATTTCAGTTTGCATTTTGAAGACAAATATCAGGTTTATAATTAATCTTGTTAAAAAAAAAACACCCAATTTTATTTATGCAGACAGTCAAACTCATATGTTAACTTGAAATATATTTGATCAAAACTTGGATCACCTTTTTGAGGGCCCTTAGCTAATGACTTATCCAAGATATGCACTCCTATCCCAGTTTAGAGGATGTTCAACATGGATATTCCATAGGTTATAATACAAAAAGGAATTTATGCTTAAAATATTCATGCAATAATATATATATATACACATATACATATATATACATATATATGTATGTGTAGACACACACACACACACACACACACATATAGTATCTCATAATATCTACATGACCGAGGGAATATATATTGTAATGGAAGAAAGGAGGGGTGGCTTTCAAAGTCTTTCAGACATTGTAATCCATTCTGCTTATGTGCTTAACTTTGTTGATAGCAATAATATCATTATTGACTCTTGCACTCTAAGCCTGTCTCAGGAAGACTGTGACCATCAAGCTGCAGAATGGGCATCATTTTTGTTAATTGCGTCATCCTTGTTTTTAACAACTTATATTTTAGAAACTTTGAATTATACAACTTAAGAACTAGAATTAACTTTTACAATGTCCAGTACAGGAGAAATCTAAGGTCCAACATTTGTGAAAGGTCACAAAGTTTGTCAGCAGAAGAGTCAATTCCAGATCCTAAGTATCCTAAGTCTAAGGTATAAAATGTGGAATAATTCTATTACATTGAATGGCCTCTTTATTTCATCAACAGCAAGTTTACCCAAAGGTAATTAGTTATTAAAGCTGCAAGAGAACCTTTCTAAAAGGGTCTGACTTTTGAGACCCAGTATGGACTCAGTAGACAGAAAAATAAGGCAGTAGTGAGAGTAGCTATTAAAATGTGTAAGGTATCTCCAAAATGAAGGGGTAAGAGTCTCCTTCCACATAGCATCTAACTTATTCTGACCTTCTATCCAGTCTTTCCAGACTATTTCTTATAAATCCCATCCTCTTTTGAGGCACTGGCTTTCTACACTTTCTACTTGTGTTAATGGTGCCACACACCAAACACAATGCCTCACTTCTGCAGTGCAGCTAACTACCTCTGGACTCCTTTTCTGGGCTGGTTTCAATGCTCTTTAGCAGTAGCATGTCCTGGGAGAATAGCTAAGGGCGCAGGCTGATGCTACCTACCACAAACTCAGTCTCATCTCTCATCACTCCCCCTCATACCACAAGCATGTAAACTGACCTGTTCTTAGATTACGGCATTCTCTTTTGTGCTTCCATGCCTTTGCACATGCTGCTCATCCTCATTTTCACCTACACCCTATCATTTAGCAATTGCATGCATGTTCTTCAAAATTCAGGTGAACTATAACCCTTCTGTGCTTTCTCTAACTTTCCCCTACCCAGAGTTAGATGCACTCTCTTCTGCCTCCCACAGCCCACTGTATGTAACTCTGTTATGGTACTTGTTCTATTGTGTAGTAAAACCACACCTACCTAGATGTCTCCTCCACTAGACTTTGAGCCCCTTAGCAGCAAGAAACATGCCTTATCATATCCTTTACAGGCTGCCTAACACAGAACAGGCCATAAAAATAATATAATAGTTGAAAATATACCATGTGCCAGAAACTATGTTAACATATTTATAGGAATTATATATTCCTCACATTGGTCTTAAGCAGTAGTGCTATTATTATGACGACTTTACACAGTATGAAATTGAGATCCAAACATGTTAAGTTACTTGCCTATGTTCAAAAATCAATTAAGTTTAAAAACTCAAATATAAGTCTAACTCTTAAGTCCATTTTCTTAAAGTAGTTTTGTTTTATTATTATTATTATTTTTGCTTCTCTGAGAAGGTTTATAAATAGTTGTTGAATGAACTAGTGCATGAATGTCAGTGAATGAATGAAAATAATACTATATACCATACTATATTAAAGCTTGAACTACTTGTCATGGTATCTTAGTGTATAGACTAGAATGTTCTTCTAAGGAAGAAGATGAACATTTAGCGGGAAGATAAAAGTGTAAGCTTTTAAGGGACACAAGCATTTAAATACTTCTCTGGGAAACATGGCAGAATCACTTTTCCTTCTGGACTATGAACAACTCTGTGGAGAATGCTAGGATGACTGCTGTGAAGGGCCTGAAACCAATCCAGGAACACCATTTTCTTCAAAAGAAAATTCCAACCGAACCAGCCAGGAAATGTGGTTTTGAACAAGGAAGGCAACTGTGAGTTGGCTCACATAGGACTGGCCATTGCCCAAGAGTTTTTCCCATGAAGCTGCAGTTTGGCCTTGCTTTTAGGGGCCTGTATGCTAAGTGACTGAGACTACAAGAACTCAGAGACCTCAGGAAAAAAATCCTGGCAGATAACAAATTATTTAATCTACTTTCTTTTCCTGTTGCAATCTTTTGCTTAAAAAAAAAAAAAAAAAGTCAAAATGAAAAGAATGTGAGTTTAGTTTAATGAGAAAGGCATTTTGTGGACATCAAAATTCCTTCCATTTGTTTAATTCCTAAACAAAATGGTGTTTCTTATACTAAGTAAAAGTACAAACTTCATATTTGGGGATATTTGATTCTAGTGTGTTTTAATTACTATTATCGGGAGTATAGAAACTAGGCTATAGCTTCGGGGTAATTCAGTAATCTATAAGCATGTATTAAGCTTTGTCTATGCTGTAAGAGATATAAATGGTGTATGTGGCAAGGCCCTGTATTGCAAGGCACAGACATACAATCCTGTTATGGAGAATATACACATCCAGAAAACAAGAACAAGACGATATGAAAAAGGGCTAAAATATAATCCAATACATTACCATTACAGTCATGGGTATACGGAAAGATTCTGAGTTATAAGTAGTATGAAATATGCCTTGAAGGATTGCTTTTAAGGGGGAAAAGTAAAATTTAAAAAAAAAGAAGCAGAAGAAAAGGTGTTCTTTCAGTAACAACGTGAGCAGAAACAGAAAAGTACAAAATAGCATTTATTCAAGAATTCATTCAGCACATATTTGCCCAACACCTGTATGTATAAGAACCCATGTCAAGAGCTAGCATGACATTTCTCATTTTTCAGAGAGAATGAAGAGATCATACTAGCAGGGACAAAGGGCAAATTTCAGCTATATGACTTTGGATGAGTCACTTAACCTCATTCTGAGCTTTAGTTTCTTTTCTTATGAAATGTGAGGATTAGTCACCAATGGTTTTTAAAGTTGTTGTCCCCTCCACCTTTTAGCAGTGAAACTGCTTTTGGTTCTAAATAAATATTAAGTACAACTTAAATATATTAAGGAACCAGAATGGACCCACTCTGGCTGAAATAAGAAGGGGTTGGGGAAAAAGAGAGCCCAAATATGCCTCTTGTTCAGCACTTCCCTCTCCCTTCTGCCTACCAGTGCCTGTCCCAAACTCCTCAGCAGAATCCCAGGATTACAAGGGAAATGGTTTTAAAACAACTCATCCCCTCGTCCCTCAATTTCCTTCCAACTGTAAAGAATTGCAATCAAGTGATCTCTTTTTAAAGTAGTTAGCTTATAAAAGATACTGAATTCCAGGATGGCAAAGCATTATAAATTCTTAAGTGAAATGAGAAAATTGTTTGAAAGACTGTTCTTTAAAAATGTCCGGTAATGCCATTTAGGAGGGACTGGAAAAAGAAAACTAGATATTAAGCTATATAGTCCTTGGCTAGGTTAGCATTATCAGGGATGGTAAGGGGCAAACCAATAGAGCTACAGGAGAATGAGCAGAACTTGGTAAGATTAAATAGGGAGAAAGGAAACAAAGAAGGAGTCAAAAAATAACATTCTAGTTGTTAATCCAATATGGTACTACAGACAGATATGGTGAAGTGGATCTCACTTACTTCAATTGTCAGGGAAGCTTTAAACAATATTGATAACTTCTTCTCACGTCCAGAGATTCTAAAGTAATTGGTTAGGAGTGCAGCCTGGCCACCAGGAGAATATGCTTTAATAAAAACTACCTCTGCTACTGTTATGATCCAGCTAACTTTTTTATTAAGTTTTTTTTCAACTTATTTGCCCAATATTAAATACTAATCATGTAACTAAAGAGTTATATGTAATAACATTTTTCTGCATTATCCTGTCGACATCTCTCTGTTACTTCCAGATACTCGTCTCTGTATTTTCCAATGTTAAAAATCAATGACAAAAAATCTCTAACAAGATGTGTGTGTGTGTGCACACGCGCACGTGTGTGTAAGTATGTGCATAAGTTTTTATCCAAAAATTGTCTTTCTTTAATACCACCAGGGATGTAGAGATTTATAAACAACATATTATTCAGGCTTTCTTATCTTGAAATACTACTTAGTCTCTATAAGGATATTACTAAAAGTCAAAAGAAGTTTAGCATTTACTTTGCCTAAACATAGTAAAAGCACGATAAATGAAATTGTAAGTCACAGCAATCCTTAATATTTGCACAGCCTTGTTGAATTTTTGAAACTCTTCACAAAACATTATCCAGATGGATCCTAACAGTTCTATTATTGAATCATGACAGATACTATAATTTTCTTTTTCTAGACGAGGAAACAGGCCCAGAGATTAGGTAACACGCCCAGTTCCAGTGGTAGAATTTAAACTTCATGTCTTTCCTTTCCTAGTTCAGCTCTCTATAGTTTCTCCCAAGCAAATCTTCTAGCGCATGCCCCCAAATTAGGCTCAAAGAAGGAGAGGGAGATGTTTACCCACTCAAAGTTATCTTATTGTCCTGCCACAGGGCTTTATCAGTACAATCTAATTAAAGCATTTTCTACTTTTACTAGAGCTATGAAAATGTTTATTTTCATTACTGAGCTCTAAGCTTCCTGAAGGCTGGGTCCATGTAAGATTTTAAGAGGCAAAGCACCAAACATGCTTTCATGCACTTAAACCAGGAATGGGAATATACTCTCTCATTGCTATGTTCTGTTTTAACTCTACTTGTTAAACTTTTAGTTCAGAATCAAAACTATTTTCCAAAATAATGTGTGCTTCTTGTTTCATTCTCTTGTGATGCACACATAACCCATCTACTGTTCTCTATATGGCAAATAGCTCTTCAATAAAGAAAAACTATTGCCATATCTTTCCTAAAGTTCTTTTTTCCTACTGGCAAGCCAAAATTTCACAGTTTCTTTATTTAGTAATTTAAAGAAAGTTTAAATTACTAAGTAATTTGGACCACTTTCTTTGACAACATCCTCTGGATAAAATTCATATTTGGCATAATCACTCCAGGACTAAACCAATAATTTCAAACTTGACAAGCTTCAAATAGAGTTCAGAGGAACTGCTACCTCCACTGGTAGGAACCCGTGATTTTGGATTAAGGTTATGTTAGCTTTCACAGCCAACACGACTCATCACTTGGAGGGCTGAGCCAGCTTTCCTCCTAGGTTAATATTAATGACCTAAAAGTATCATTATCTGAAATAAGTGAAAAAATACCTTAATTTGTATATTTGATCTCTTCAAATAGGTTTTCCTAAGACATGAAAAACAGTGCTATTGGATGGATATCTGGGAAGCCAAACCAGGGTGCATTTGTGGATATTCTGGGTTTTCATGACAACTGTTGAAAGAGAATTTCACTTGCCCAACAATGGGTTTGTAGAACTGCTTTAAAAAGGCCAGAAACTATCAAGTGAAGATCACCATGAAAACATATGAAGACAATAATATTCTATTCTTTTAAAGCAGCTGTATAAAAAAAAAATCATATGTAAAATCTATCAAGGGCACAAAACCATTTGACAGAGTCATCAACTTTGGACTTCAGTTTGGCATTAAGCCTCATGGCAACTTCTCAACCATTATGTCCAGCGAGATTATTAAAACAGCACAAAAGCAATAACAGAAATAGTGTCACAATATTTTTAAGTGGGGAAAATTTTAGTAAGTTACCTTTGAAGTTCAGAATAGATTTTAACTCTAACCCCTTCAATTAGAAAAATTTGGGTATCTCTCCCCCGTATCCTAACTTACCCTGACATAAATAAGAGGATGAATTTCAAATTACCTCTACTTATGACAGTTTTATACTAGACAAAGTTCTTGCCACAAAACAGAGGGTAAAGGACTTCTAGAAGAGCTGTAATTGCCGTAATGTTGATTAAATGTACTCTTAACTCAGGGAAAAGCTTTCTATGGCATGGTGGAGCTGTCTTTCTAGTGCTATTAAAAAACCCTTCAAGTACAATCTTCTAAAAGTGGTACTTTGATGAGCAATAAAACAACATATGTAAAGTTTCACTGATTTGTAAAACAGGTTGGAACAGTAAAGCAGTGAGAAATGTGGGTGATACTGCCTTACATACACTGTAATATTACATATATTTCTAGTTATGAACCACACAAGGAACCAAGGTTTACTTTACAGTTATAACTCTTTTGAGGCCAAATATCAATTTCATTTGATCAATTCTCATCATACCTCATTTCTCAGGCTTGGCTCCAAGTAACATTTTGCTATTTTCCTAAATCACACACACACACACACATACACACACACACACACACACACACACACACACACACAAACCCTAGCAAGATCTCTTTTGCTTAAGAATAATGGTATTACCAAAATTGTATTACCAAGGTTTTAGTTATGATTTTCAGAAATATTTGGAAGGTTTAGCAGAGAAAAGATATAGAATGGTATTCAGAACATAAAACTTGGTATGGGGTTCCCTAACCCCTTCTATGCTGCCCTCGAAGACACCCTAGATTCCTTTGATATAATATTGAAGACGTAGAATTTACATATTTCAAACCAGTGTCAGGCTTAGCTAGCAAGACAAACAAAAACCTTCCTAGAGAACAGTTACAGAGGATGGTGTCTCTAAGCTAAACCACCAGTCTTTGAGTGCTAGCTTAGAGAGCAGAACTCACTATCAATTGACACTTGCCTTTCACTATTTGAACACAGTCAGGTCACCTGACCCCCCCAGCCTTACACGCAGCTTAGTAAACTGCATTGCTCCCCAAAGAATAATTTATCTTTTCCTTTCAGAGTACTGGACTTCACTCCAAAATGAGGTAACTGATAGTGGTCAACTGACTTCACATCAAAGCTCTGCTCTTTGAGAAAGAGAGTCAAGAACAGAAAATCTAGTCACAAAAGCAATTGGTTTACATTTTAATCCACTTACCATTTGATTAAGTGTCTGTCTACCTAGGGAACAAGATGCTTTGCATTGTGACTAATGATGCAAACTTAAAATTTAGCAGAATATTAATTCTTTATTGTAATACTAGTTTTTCATAATGTTTTTAGTAGTAGCCCTGTTTTCAAAGTAGAAATAAAAAGTGAGTAATAACATGCAGAATTAAATTAAGGCTAGGGAATCCTTATAAATCTTTAGTCAGGAAGACTGCCACACTTAACCAAAAGACTATAAAAAGACATCATCTCAGATAAGTAATTTATGAGTTAGGTCACAGATGCTTTACAAAGTCAGGTATTAACCCTCTTAGGGACAACCACAGAATATGCCAATTATATTTAACAAAATAAATGTTCAATAAATTTCTAGGAATTAGATTTATCTTATTGTCTCCATTAATGAAATTTGCCATCTATACTTTACAAAAAAGATATTTATGTGGTATTCATTCTCACGCAAGTGAAACATTCTAAAACCAATGTCTTTATGGCCATACCTGCTGATAAAAGATACTATATTTGAAAGAGTCAGATCAATCATCAATGAAGTGAGTATCCAATGATACCTACTATGTACTCAATATGTGGGAACTTGGAAACAGAAGACATGGTCCTAGGTCTGGCATTCGGTTGTAAAATAGCAAACAAAAATAAAACATAATCTAATTTAGAACTAAATTGAGTGCTGCAGATAAAGAAAAAGATCAGAACTGAAGATAATCAGCAGCCTAAAATAGTTATACAAAAGATGACCCCTGATATTGGTTGTCGAAAATGAAGAGGATTTGGAACACATGAACAAAGGTAAAAATGGAGAATGTGTGTGTGATATGCATATGAGAAGGTAAAGAAAAAACTCTTGCTTAGAATGGAAGACTAGATTAGGTTATTGTAGCCTTAGAAGTAGGGCAAATTACTTAGCATGGTAAAAGCTGGGAGCTTCAGATGGCTTCTGATGAAAGGGTTAAAATGGTAAAGACAGGATAATATAAAGTAGGTGAGAGGAAAGAGAACCTGAAACGAAAGCTGAGAACTCTAGAATCCTCTTCTATTTAAACAAAATAGCACAGCAAATATTAGGGGATTTCTGTTTATGTTTTCAGAAAAGGACAAGCAGAGTCTAACAACTATTTGTGAAGAGAGAAGCAGAGAAAGCAAGTAGCCTATCAAATGATTAACAGCAAGATTATGAGATGCTGGAAAGAAATCTCAGCTTTAGCCATAAGCATTTCAAAGGTAATACAGCAGAGTCAAAGCTTGATACTGGAAATCTGAAAGTAATGTCCATCCCTTCATGACTGGTTTCACGAGTCCTACATATATATGTCAGTCTCATATATAGTTTAAATTTTTATTCCGTATAAATTCTCAATATTTGGGATTTTTATTCTCTCTATGCCTGTTTCTCTACCCGATTCACTCTCAGACATGCCTTAGACAAATCAGAACAAATAATTTTAACTAAAATAAGGAAAGGTATTGCTAACTAATTCAGAGAGGGATCAAACAATATCACAAAGTGGAAATGATGAACCTTTTTTAAAAACAACAGAGAATTTCAATCGACTAGTGTTCAAGTATTGAGTCACTCTGAATTACACAGAGCCTTGACCAATATTTATTGCTACATGTTTTAGAAGCAATTTCCATTTTGATGGGTTGCTTCAAAAGTGGTATTCTGAAGCAGTTAGGTAACATAAAAATATAGGATCAAGATTATGTCTGTCAGATGAAAAATACAGCATTTATGCAGCATTATATAATCCATTCGCTGGTTTATGAGCCCAAGGTCCCCACGGGAGTGTCACAAACCCACATAATATGCTACAGGGTTATATTTTGCATTTGAGAATCCAAATGAGGAGGAAATACTTTCTAAAACCACAAGTGTAACTAGAATATTTATACTCTCCCATGAAAAAAATCCAAAATTACAAATAATTTCATTTTGAGAGCTAAAGATGTCCTCGATTTGAGTAACTCAGACATTAAAAAATATGCACTTTTTCTCCAGTATGTTAGTAATCCTCAATTGTTCAGATACATAGCACATAAATCAGATGGCCAAATTGGGCCGATGAAAGAACAGTTACCAATGATTCAATGTCAAGGAAGCCTACTGCAGAGTTCCCCAAGGATGAGGCCAGTATTTCTTAAACACTCCGGCTAACTGCCTTCCATAAAGAAAGAACACATGATACTTAATTTCAAAGATGACATCACACCAGGGATGGCTGATGTGGCTAACTCAGAAATGGACATATTTGGAAAAAACAAAAGGTTATATCATGACATAAACTTAAAAATAAAGACTGGAGATAAGATTATACATTTATGGAATAAAAAAATACAATGAAATAGCAATCTCTATTAGTAGAAACAAATATATAAAAGTTATAGAGCTTGAAAGAAATAAAAAATGAATCCTGATCTGGAATGAAACTATTTTTAAAAAACATATCTAATCTTGATAAATATATACAATATATAAAATGTAATAAAGCAATTATGTAATTCTTTGGTACTTAGTACATTATTAATAATACTAGTTATGTCTAGGAAAAAATATATAGAAAAATTTTTAAGTGTAAAACAGGATTTATAAAACAATTAAAGAAGTCTGAATTATTTAATCTGGAGAAGTAAAAGTTGAAGGGTGGTTCAAGAGTTTTGAATATACAAAGTTTATTTTGTGCATATATACTTCAAGTTGCAGGAACAGATTCATACCAAAAATATAAAATTATGCTTTTAAAATTATTGAAATGGGTGACAAAAATTAAATTTCTTTTGGGTTCTTAACAGGCTCTACCCTAATTTATGATTTTTAAAATTGTAGACTCAGTCCAGACTATCACTGAAGATTTATTTCATTAGACAATATTAGGAACTGACTTCCAGCTCTTAACATTTTCCAATATGCTTCTGGGTGAATTATCAGCCCAGATTGCTTTTCAGTCTTTTGATTAGAGTCAGCACCATGGGACTCAAAAATAAACTTTTTCCCAAAGGAAATGGACCATTGACCATTGACCACAGAATTAAGAATACTACGCACATTGTTTTCAACATAACACTAAATTTATCTTTCAAATTGATGGGGTTTCTAGAGGTCACGAACTGACAGTTTATGTACAAAATGCAGACAGTATGGTGTTTGCAGAATTTTTTATTAGTTACCTAATAATTTAAAAAATTTATACAAACTACATAAAAAATGGGATTCTTGGGATATTAAGAAAAGAAAAAGAAAAGGAAAAAAGAGACAATGTAGTAATGCTGTGCCTTCCTTTTTACAAGTCAACAATCTGATAGTGCTCCGTGGTGACAAAGAAGGAATGATCTTGCTATCTGGGCTTTTTCACTTATTTTTAAACAATCTGCTCTTAGGAGGCATCTCAGTTTGTTGTCTCTGGTTTATAAGTGTGGACACTGTCTTATTTACTACATGATGTAACCTATTTTAAACAGTGACTTTAGTATGCCTAGCATTGAGTATACAGCACATTCATTAATCCAAGAGTAACTTAACACCAGGAAATTAGGGAGTGGCAGTTTTAAATGAGTTGTTAACACAGCTTTCTAATCTAGTTTACATTTAGTTACCAAATATTTCATTTTACTCACACTAAAACAGGTTAGCAACAATCAACTCTCCCTCTCTTTTCAAGAATTGATGACAAAATTAACCCCTTTAAGAACTAAAAACAAAGGAAAACAGACTGGGGGTTGTGGAATAAAGAAAGTGGGAAATATGCACTCTAGCCAGGGCCAGAGGAATGTGCAATTAAATAAAGAACAAAATGTTCTGTCCAAGGAAAAGACCAATCAAAATGCTTTTAAATTCATTTCCAAGGATTCTCTCCAAGTGACTAAAGACCCGAAATCAAGTTCTTCTTTAAAAAGTTTAAACAATCAAATTCATTTTTAGCATTTATTTTGTTATAGCTAAGAAAAAGACCCACATTATACAAGGAAAGTCCCATGACTTCCTTCTAACCTTACTGTCTTAACAAACAAGGCTATGTTTCACACCAATAAAATGCTTTATTTTGCATCATTACTGAAAACTTTGAAATATAAAAATTTCAGACTGAAAATATAAATTGACTATGTTAGCATGTAGCTTTAATCATGTTTAGATAGGAGTGTTTTATATTGTCAGTTACTTGTTCAGATAAAAGATTATCACATAATGACAAGATTCAACAGGAGTAAAGGCAGGCATATGGCTGGTCTTTATAGACACATTAGGAGATTAACTGGAAGTATCAATAAGAGATGTTGGTGCCTTTCATAAGGTAAAATTATTTATAGCTATTCTCTAAGTATGGTCTTAGAAACAAGTTCAACATATACAGCAAAATGGTATAAAATGTATTTTCTTCTAAGGAGCTAAAAGTACCTCATGTGTTTAAAATACAATCTATGTTATGCATGGCAAGGAGGCTAATAACGTCTCTTTGATTAAAGGAAGTAGGTCTAATTCAGAGCAATGAAAGAATTAGAAAAACAAGTTTAAAAAAAATGTCAATCTACTGTACGTCTTTCTACAGGATGATACTTCCTAAAGAGGTTTGAAAGTCTATTTCTGAAAGGTAATAGCAGAGACAGACTTCTATTAATGTTGTGTCCTCTGACATCTAGTCTAGTCTGTGAGAATAAGAGAGCATTAACTTATAGCAGTGGACATGTTACAAAGGAGAAAAAAAATGAGCAAATTCTAAATAGCCATGTGGAGCAAGGTGACCCAGCCTAGTTTAACAAAGGCTAAAATGTAATCAAATGAAACCTACAACCTTTGTACCAGAGATAGTAAGAGATACAAGAAGGCAAACACAATTTAAGAATCTGTGAAGAAAAAGTAAAAAGAAGTCACATATGTGTGCAACACTACTGACTGTGCAATAGGCGGTCCCTGAAACAACTCTGATTCTAAAAAGAGGCAGTCAAGCCCCTTGGTACTTCCTTTAACCAGTTTCAGCATCTTGCCATGATCCATTTTCACCCCAGAAAACTGAAGGTAACTCAAACCAACAGGGCAGAGTGAACCAGAGCTGTGTGAACTAGCCACAAATCACCTGACACCACGCCTCTGGTTTCCAAATGAAACGGAATCCTACTGACTGTCAGTCTCCAAGCAGATTCCAAAACCAGCACAGATCCTTTATCTAATCAAGTGTGTGTGTGTGTGTGTGTGTGTGTGTGTGTGTGCGCGTGCGCACGCGCAGGCAGTACAGAGAAGGGTGGCCAAGATGACCAGAAAAGGAAGAAGAGGTTGAATCCTGAGGAAGAACCACAAGAGCAAGAAAAATGAAAACGTGACAAGGACAGAGATCGTCCCATTCTCGCGCTCTTTCGCCAGTGCCTAGAACATTGCTTAGCGCATAGATGTGCAATAAAAAGACTGTTGAATGCGTCAACACAAAAAAGCATATCTATTCAAATTGCGTGTTCACTTCACTAAGTCTTCAGGATGTTATTTATCAGAGGAGAAATCCACTTGCTCATGATGATCACAATCTAAAGCAACCAAAATGAGAGTGGATACGGTGATAAGGAAACCTACAGATACAAAAAATAAATTTGAAATAATCATTCAAGTTGAAAAGAGAATTGAAAAAGGTCATATGCATGCTAGGAAACACTTGTTAAAAAGGAAATGTTATTTCTGGGAGACACTTTTGCCAATATTTTTCTTATTTAAATAATATATTAAATATATTACAATGTATCTGAAGTAATAAGAATAAAAATGTTGGATACTTCGAACTACAATGAACTAAATACCATATAAACAAACTAAAGAACATTGCTCCATATTCACTTTTCTTAGCTGTTTTGGAACTTTTGAAATTATACAGGTAACACAGTACCTATCTTCTTGGTCTTTCTTATAAGAGCTTTTATAAGCTTATGTGGCTTTCTCTTCAGCTTATCCAAATGAAGAGCTGAAGGTTCCAGGAGCAATCTGCCACCATCTCAAAGCAAGAATGCCTAGATAGGGCTGCATGTTTGATTTTTGTCAGTATTCTGTATGCCCAGGTCTTTTTTTCTTCATATACTGGAAAGAAATACATCATTTCCAAACAAACAAAAAACAAAACAAAAAAATGTTCTACTAGAAATAGCAGCCATTAAGCAGCTAGCCCTTGTTAACTTGAGATAAAAAATTTTTTAAACAACTTAGGTGAGTAAATGCTTAGATAAATATTTCCCACAGTATGTTCCATAGAACACTAGATTATACAGTTAAATCGTTTTGGGAAATGTATTTTATAACATTCTCTTCAAGATTCTTAGTAAATATTAGCATTCTAGAGGGTCTGAGAGGTCCTAGTATAAAGAAACTTGCTTACCTGTAACCCAAACGTATTTGATCATTGAACTCTCTCATCTGCAAAATAAGGCAGGTTGCATGAATGCAGCTAACTGGCTTAGCCTCTTAAAATATTTTGATAAAATGCAAAACCATAACTGGATGGAAACTTATAAAGTATCAATCCAATCCCTCACATTAGACTTCAAGAAATTGAGGTTCAGGAAGTAAAATAATTTGGGCAGGATTACACAGCTATTGTCTATACTGAGAGCAAAACCATTAGACATTTCCTTCAGCTGCTGTGCCTGATCATTTTACTGTTTCAAATAAAGAAAAGGTCTGAGTACATACTCCCACAACTCAACCCTGTAACTATTCACCTCCATCATCTCCAGCCCTTTTTCTATTTCATAGACAAGCCCTTTCTCCTGGATACCAGACTGTATTCTTCCTACCTCCTTTGGAATTTCTTGCCCTCACTTCCCCTTTTTGTGCTTCTCTCCCTGTCCGAATATGATCATTTTAAGAATATCCAAATTATTTTTCTCCATCTCTACCTCCCACCTTATTCACTCTTTTCCATGACAGCCAGATTCCTAAAATCTCAACTTCTTCAACATTCATTCAGTCCTTAATCACTAAAATCTGGTTTCAGATTTCTTCTAAATATTTCTCACTACATAACCCCACAACCCAGCATGCTGCAGCCACAAGGGACTTTTCATCTGCCATTGTTTCTTGAATACCCAATGCCCTTCAACATCTCTAGCTTAAGTAAAATATGTTTCCTTCTTCCCTTCACCTACCTTCTCTGACTAATAACCCTCTCAGTATTTTACCCCAGCTCAAAATTTACCTTATAAAACGTTATCTTTGAAACCTTAGAGTATGCCACATTCCCTTCAGTGTATATGCAAAATATCTTATACACATTTTATATTTTAATTCATGTGACAATACAATTTGTTGTTCAATTAGGATATATTTGAGAATGGTAGAAAACTATTAGCAATTATGCCAGAACAAGTGTAAAACTGTTACCATCCCAGGAAAACTAGGATGAATGGTCCCCATATTGATAGCACTTACCCGTTCATACTGCAATTTGCTTGTTCACATGTCTGCTGTATAGTTAACAGATGACAAATTATTCAAGGACAGAGATCTTTACCCACCCAGCATAATGCGAAGTCCACCTTGGATTCTTAATAAATAGTTCCTTGAATGAATGAGCTAAACGAAGATACCAAAAGAAACAGTGTTCTAAAAAGAAGGCAGTTAATTGTAACAGTCATTTCCTTAGTAGGAACAAATTCTTAATAGGAACAGATATTAAGTGTAGACCATGATCTAACATTTCACCAAATAGCAGGAAATGTGCCGAGGTGTTTCTGAACCTCAGAGTATTTTCTGGCTACCTTTGAAACAGAATAGAAAACAAGTAAATGATTTATAATTTACTTCCCTTTTTCTACCTTTTTTACCCACCAGGCAATCTCTTATCATTTTAAGAAGCACCTTTATGTCACTTTCTTGATGAAACAGTACTCAAATTATCCAAATAGTTAATTGCCTACTCTTCCACACTCCTAGAACACTTAGTTGAGATGTAACAATTTACTGAGTACCTACTGTGTGCTAGAGAGTGCCAGGAGTGTTCACATACACTATGTCATTTAACTCATCTAATAACCCTGTGAAAAACTGTTATCCCCATTTGAGAGATAAAAAACTAGATACACAGGTTTAAGAAAATTCCCCAAGATGCAAGGTAAATCATGATGTATCCAACCAACCTCAGGGCTCTTGTTTAAGCCCTATGATTCCCCTGATACAGTGCTAAACACATTTTGTGTCATAATTACGTATATGTCTATTTTGCCCACAAATCTATGCAGGATCTATGAATGGGGGAACTATTCCCCAAAGATTCTAGCATAGCACCGGGCACAGAGCCGATGCTCACAAATGGTTGAGAGAAGTGAGTACATGGATAGAATATGTTTGACCTATGATCCCTTAAAAAAAGAACATCATACAAACCAGGGAATAGTTAATTTGGGGACTGACAAGAAGGTACTTTTAATGTTGAATGAAATCCAGACAAATAGTACAACAAGAGTTTGGATTCATTCCACTTAGAATCAGCAAAGGGCGGTAATTTATTGAAATATCCTAAAAACCTTAAACTGTGAGACTCAAACATAAAACCATTTAAGATTTCAGTAGTTTGTTAATATCTAATGCCCATGTGGCTGTATTCCATCTTCCTGAGTTCATCTGCTTCACTCTATGAGATGCGTTTATTAATAATGGGCTAGATTTCAAAAAACACAGAGGAAAACTAGAGCCATTACCTTATAATCCTATCTTCTTAATTACCTGTATCCATCCTTTCTCTAGGTCCTGTTGATAGTAGATTGAATTCATCTCTGTTTTTTTCTTGTATCTCAAAAATATTAGGGTTACTAAGAATGGGTCAGCCCCCCGCACCACCACCACCACATACATATTTCTCATACATGAAGAGCTTCCAAGCCACTGGGTGGGCTTACCACCCAAAGTCAAGGTGCAGTGGTCCTCTCAGAGAGAAGTCAGGATGTCTGGGTTGTAACATGTGGGGATAAGATGACAAGTATTCAGTAGGGAAAAAAGGAAACCACGCTGACTTCTTCCTAAAACATGAAGACACAAACATCCCTCCTGAGCATTGCACCTCACCTCTCCTACTCCCAGTCTTCCTCCAGTCTGGTTTGGCAGAGATAAGGAACAAGGGTATTACGAGAGCAGTACCAGAAGCCAGATTTTGAAACCTCACAGAACTGGGTGTGGATCATGGTGCCACCTCATACTAGTCATGGGATCTTGGTCAAGTTAATTTTCCCAAGCCTTATGATTCCCAGGTGAAAAATGGAAATAAATGCTGAGCCTCACAGAGTTGAGGTATATTTTACTAAAAAGCATAGGTTAAAGCACTTAAAACTGTGCTAAACCAGATCATCTGTGTATTATTATTATTACTGTTATTATTTTCTTATCATTATTAATTATTGGTATTTTTCCTTATCCATCCCCCACAATCTCTCCATCTTCAATGCTACTTCCATTTCCCTATCACCATCTTTGGAAGAAGGGAGAGATAGAAGGAAACAGGCACGTTCTTTCTGCTCATTGTGTAAAGCCATGTAGTGTGCCTGAGAGAGCATAAGCTTTGGAATGAGAAAGACATGCTTTTGAATCCTGCCTCACTCCTTACTAGCTGTGAAACTGTAAGCAGCTTATTTAACCTCCTGGAGGCTCATTTCCAAGTTCTACAAAAGAGATCTGTTCACCCCCGCAACATATAGGGGTTTGCTTAGGATTAATGTTATTCTTGCCCTCTTCCCATCTTCCCTTGGGAGGTCCTCTAACAGGCCATCCTGAAACTTTTCAATAAATTATTGAGAGAGAATGGGATTGTGAGAGGATGGCAAACTAGGGAAAGAAGAAAGACAGATGACATGGACAGTCAGTGCTTGTTACCTACTCCTCCCTCCATCTCGTTTATCCAAATCCCCTCTCTGGCGCCACTCCCACTCCCCCACACTGCTCTTTCAGAATCCCTGCCCCAGGATAGGGAGGCCTTGAAGCTGAGACAATGCAGGTCTTATTTCCCCGGCTCCCCAACCAAGGACACAGCACTGAGTCTCCAGTCCTGTCACTGGAGCCACAGAGTGGAAGGAGGCCACATTCCTTGCTTGCTAATTGCTAATTTGAAACTCGAACACATAGTTCATGACAGATCGTAAAGTCTCGTCATGCCATAATTTAGGCAAACAAACAAACAAACAAAATCTTTTGTAGACTGGACAGGAACCCTAACCACAAAGAAAACTATTATTTCTGTGAGATCCTGCATTTTACCTTTCAATAACTTGCAAATAAACTTTTAGAGCATGCTGAATTGTCACACCAGGGCTTGGCAGTACTGTTGCGTTAAAATAGTGTTAGTCATCTTAAGTTCCTGGCAGCATGAAGGATGCTTTATAAGAAGGAGACCTGAAAATAAAGTTTTCTTGTTTTATCAGAGGAGAAACAAAATACACCAAAGGAAATTTGGTTCATTTTTGTCTCTGTAGTGGAGGCAGTCTGATGTTGACAAAGTAATGGAGAGTTTCACTCAAGCCCTAGGGAGAAGAACGCGCCCCCAAAGGTCAGAGTCCATCCCCTGCCTCTAGAAGGAATGTACCTAAACTTGCCACAAAGAACCCTTCAGGAATAAATGTGTTAAAGCACCATCTATACAGAATTTAACAATAGCTATGCAATGGAAAATTTCTAAATTATAGAGCTTGGCGAACACAAATTTCACAACGCACATACCATGAAGGAAAAAAAAAATAGGACAGAACAGGGTAAGTATGAAGAAATGGTTCTGACAGATATTTTCAGTTTTATGAAATTAAATTTCTGAAAACCAGGACAGCTTTTAAAAGCCATAAAAACCAAAAATGCCATTTCATACTAATTTTTTTCTGAAAAAAAAAAAATGAGATGCCAACCATGTATACATTGAGAACCTCACAGCTATCTAAGTCTCCTTTAGAAGTACGTGATCCAAACACTGAAAATTGTCAAGCAAACGATATAATTTTAGTTGGTATCTTTTCAAAGATAAAGCATTCTGAGCCTACTGGGGTTATGATGTATTCACACTGTTTCACGTATGTTTTATTTTACATTTAGAACACTTTAAAAATGAATCAGCACTTCACTATATTTTTTTTTCTAATGGTCCATTTTCCCTGAAAATAAGGGTTTACAAAAATCCTATTCAGGAAGAAATTTAAGATTCAATTAAAGTTTCTGTATTAGTTGAAGAAAGGGACCTTTTTTAATAGAACAGCTACTGCCAAACAGCTGTACATAAATATATATATTTTTTTAGTAAATCAGGTAATTTTAGTATACTAGAGACACCTGATATTCAGGAGACTATATGAAAGATTATTTTATAAAAATGAATGAACCATCTGTCACATAATCTCTGTTATATGCTTAAAAGTTAGTTCCAATATACTGAATTTTCAAGTGTGTAGGGTGAATTCACCTACTCTTAAGAACATGCTATTTTTAGGTATTACCCTTTGACTGTACGAAATCAAACAAAAGATGGGGGAAGAGAAAAAGTAGGAGATGTACAAGTAAAAAAAAAAAAAGCCAAGGCACTGTGCTCAATGTAGGTTATATGGACTTTAAAACCAGATCTTAGAGGTTTGAAACTGATTCTAAAATACAGGGAAACCATCATTCTTTATATTCTTGTTTTGTAACAGACATGCACCTAATAAACTGCTGATAATTGTTTGAAAATATAAAGTTTATGTTCTTTTTGAAACAAAATAAACTGAGGAAATAATTCCACCAAATTCATATCAGGGAGGCAGACTTTCCTGTCTATCTGACAAAAGGGGGAAGCTGACTGAATCCATGGGAATACAGTTAAAGGTGCAGATTTGGAAGGATGTGAATAATAAGGTCTTTGAGCAGTTTCACTTGAAGAAGAGAGAAGAGGAAGGGGGAAATGGGGCAGAGCTCTGAAATGTAGTTTAATAAGATAAGAAAAAGCAGAGTTTATGTGAGAGTGGCCATGGTGAGAACTCAGAACTGAGTCTGGAAGCTCTAGTTTCAGAATACATCAAGCCTGGATGAGAGAGGATGAAATCCGGAATTCAGAGACTGGGTTATAGCAATGGCATAAATAGGCTATATTGTGGGAGTGGTGACGAGCAGATTTATAGAGGATGCAGAAAGGGAAGGGTTCAGTCAAGGTTACAAGCAATGGAGGCAATTGGAAGAGGGAAGTGGAACAGCGTGGTATGTGAAGATGTTCCATTTGAGGATAAAAAATGCTTGAGTCTGGGACAGAATTTTGCAAAAGCAGAGAAGTAGAGAATCTAAAACTGCTGATGGCTTTTCCTCTGACAGCTGTCTTCTCACTGAAGCATGGCCCCAAACAACATATCGTCATTATTATCAATACAGTACCCTGTAATCTCTATGTGCTCAGTAGACAATACATATCTAGAGTAACTCATATTTGTGAAACTCACAAGATACACAACTCTTCTAGATATATATCTTCACTGAGTGCTTTACTTAGACACTTTCTAATATTTCTTATAGTACAGTTACTGGGGGAATATACAGCTATAAATAGATAAATATGTATTAAAGAAAAAAGTTTACATTTCTTATCTCTCCAATAAATTGCAAGCTTTGTGTGTGATGGTTAAAAAATCTCTATTGAGTCAGTATCTCAGAGCACAAGTCTTCATCCTGCCCCTTCTTAGTTGCATGACCCAGAGCAAGTCCCCTAGCCTCAGTTTGGCTTTCTGTAAAATGTGAATTATAGTATTTCCACTGTTTACCTCTTAGAATTGTGAAAAGCAAGGGAGGTAATGGAAGCAAAGTATTTTATAAATTGCAAACAGCTACCCCAAAGTAATATGGTATTATTATCATTTTAACATATTCATATACCCTGTAATTACCCAAAAATGTGCTGATTCAAGAGACACAAGAGTACAGACAGAGAACAACCACCAAAGATGAAAGACTGGTACAAATTAGAGTGTGAAAATATCTACATTTCAGGAGTACTTGCCAATGATTCTTTGAAAATCAAAGCACTGCAACAGAAGCCACTCTAGATATCTGAAGTTTTAGCCTACAGGTTCCTAGCAGACTGAAAAGTGGCATGTGGGAGGCCCCTTTGGGTCTGTGACACTAAGGCAGGCAGTCAGATGAAAGAGCCTCCCTTAATGATAGTTTACAGTTCCCACTAGAATAGCTCAACACTAACCAACATTTCCTTGCATTCATTATTGTTTTATTAATTTTTCTAACAATTTTAGCCAACTCTATTCTCTCTTTCCTGTGTGTCTTCTTTAAAGTGCGTTCCACTTTAAAGTTTAGTACCTTCAGGTATAAACATAGGCTTTCAGCAGGTGCATACAAATTTTAACTGTTGGGACTGGCTCATTCATATTTTGTAACCTCGTCCTCAATTCCTGTGATATTTAATATTAGTGCCAGAAATAGAGAGAACAGTACTTATTAACATTTCTAAAAATTGAATCCGTCCTGTCCTCTCAGCCATGGATACCTACCAACACAAATCTAGCAAATCTGATCAAAATGGAGCCTTCAAATATCATTCTGTTACCACGTATGTCATCGGCAGGGGCAGATCCACCATGAAGCTTCAGCTTCACTGAGCTTCATGGATCCTCCCAGCACAGACCCCTTCTGACATTCGTGCCTACGTTTATAGTTTTAACTTGTACTATTACTCTTAAACCAGGGTTCCCTGTTGTGTAAACTTCATGCCTTAACTAAACTGGGATATACTCCTGATAATATATAAAGAGCAACAGATCACACATCATTCTGTTCAGACACACTCTTCAGCGTCACCTTCACATACAAAAGGACAAAGTCTGTAAAGGAAGTAAATTTCCAAAGCACCACATAACCATTATCAGGGTCACACTGCATATCACCACCATTTATAACATTGTGAATATCTGTCTATTGCCTTCCCCTTCGAGGCCCTTGCATGTGATGTTTCCATCCCTGATGTTTCCATTTCTCAAATAAAGTTTAGCATTGCAGCTCCAAACCAAAGGCTACTCTGAAAGAAAGAAAAAAAAAAGAGAGAAAGAAAAGACCCCTATAATGTACTTGTCAGAAACAAAGCAATTATAAACAACATATGATTAAAAAGAAAAAAAAAGTCATTTAAATAATCAACTCTAATTTCACTATTTAGCAGTTCACTATTTAGCAATTTGCTATTTTTATTACATTTTAAATCAATCCATCTAACAGAAATTCTCTGAACCCGACATACTACTATTTCATTGTTGTAAACCTATATTTCGTGACAAGACAATATCTTTCTATAATAAAATGGCAATAAAAAGAGTACCAATTATCCTGGTATTTTCTCAAAATAGGTAGACTTTCCTTCATGTTTTAATTTTATGTTTTCCTTTGCCCCATACTAAAAGCTCGGCATAATTATCCCTGAACAGGTTGAACGAGGTCTCTGCAAAATCTGCTCAGGGTGATTATTTAGCTTTTTTTTTGTTATTTGCACAATTTAGCTGAGACTGTTACAAGTGGTTTATCAAAATAAATGCTTGATTGGCTTTAGCAGTTTTTCGTAATTGAAAAAATAAAGAAAAAAGAGTTTTCTAATAAATGGAAGGAGAGAAAGGTTAAATACTTTAATTACTAACTTGCAAAAAGATTTCCATTTGAATATGGAAACAATGTAAAAAGGTCCCTAATTTTTATGGGACTAGAATCACTCAGAGGATTTAATGATACTGCCGGACAACTGAAACTGTGCAACTGAATAATGTGATTTCTAAGCATGCTTCCTTAAAATTTAATAGTGCTAGGGAATATTTAAAGTGGGTTCTTTTAAAAGGAAAGTTGAATATGCAAATTTGTATGGGGCGGAAGAAATTGAGGAAACTGATTTTTTTTTTCAATAGTATGTTTTCACTTTCCATCTTAAAACAAAAACCAGTTCGAGTCAATGGGCATGTGAAAGAGAGATTCATAGAAGGACTTTCTCATCGAGTATTGCTAGATATTAACTGAAGAGCTCAGGTAAGTATGATTTCCCTTTTCAAAGCATACTTGGCATTTCCGATCTTTGAACTCTGATTTTCACTATTTGTAAGGCTCCTGAGTAAGGTTTTAGAAAGTAAAGATCTTCTTGAGCTCAAATGACCCTCACTGCTTCCTGACCATAGTCATATTTGGGCAGTGTACTGTGGAAAGCCATATGAACTGCATTTCAAGGATTGGGCTATATACATATGCATATACTTCAGCTATATACATTATACCCCAAACTGAAGATTTCATAAACAAAGAAATTTCCATTCTTCTAAATATCAGTTAATTCCACCTAATCAGATCTATTATCAGCACTAATCCTAACACATAGATTACCAGCATTACAGAGCAGCCATTACTAATTAGCCTTCCTCCCTAATACCACTAGGCCAGGAAAGCCTTCCCACATTACTACATTAAAGGAGAGTTGATTCTGAATTGCTGTTTTGTTTGTAAAGGAAGAAAAAAAAAATTTGTGTTCCTTTCCAGCTGGCAGTTTTCCTAAATTAGATTAACTTTTAATTTAAATTAAAAATTTTAAAAGCCTTACACAAAGAGACAGTAATTGCCCATTTGAAACATCCAAAAAAAGGTGATTGAAGGGTACAGTAATATGCTTACATGAATAATAAATAATACTTAGCATTTAGATAGAGCTTTCCCCTCATCAAATCACTTCTTTATGAGCATTAACTAATTCACACATTATCCTAACAAGAAAAGTAAAATTAAATGATAAAATGTTTCTCTACTTCAAAGTTGGGTAAACTGAGGCACAAAGTGGCACTTCCGTCGAGATGATGACATGTGGGTTTCAGGACACATACTGTATTGTCAGCCATTTCCCTGTGGGAGCTGTACATGCCATTAAGCTAAATCTGAAATTAATTTCTGCCATAGGCACCACATGGGCTTTATGATGTTACACAGGCCAATTCTGATTCCTGCTTCTGCCATGGCTATGAGTTAACAAGATGCCTACAATTTTTGCCTTAATATCTCAATCCATAAAATGGGAAAAATATTTACATGCTATTCTTGCACATAACACATACGAACAAAAGCAGTGCCTAGTAAACACTCAACAAATGGCAGTCGTTATTCACCATTAGGAGGAGTTCATAAGACAATTACTAACAGTAAGCTAACAGAATATTTCAAGTACTCTGACAGGAAATAGAGACATAACCCCAACTAGGTGTTCAAATGAAATATTCCAGAGCCCTTGGAAAAATATTGATGGCACAACTTTCAAGGCAATGCTTAACAGTTTCCATTATATGGAATTAATATACTCTCAGTGAGTACACATTCATCTCAAATTACTGGCTGCACCCTTTTTAACGTTAAAAAAGAAATCACACAGACTCAAGATATTGATTTTACTTGAAACACCCACTGATGGAGAAAATGACTAAGAACTACAGTGAAATCTGTGACACTTTTGTGGTATTTTTAAACATATGTATGTTTTTATGCTAATCACAAGAGACACCACATATAACCAAAATAATAATAATAAAAAAACCTGTAGAACATGCATGACGAACATGTTTGGTGCACATGTGAATTTGAGAAACATTTGTAATTAGTCTGAGGTTGCTCAGAGCTCTGCAGCCCACAGTGTGGGAACCTCTCCTAAAGGCTAAGAAATAACATACCGTTGAACACTGTGTTACACAGCTGACACCCACCAGAAAAAAAATAAATAAAAACTGAGCAACACAATCAGTTTCCACGTTCTTAAGATTTTTCAAATAAAACTTCGTAGAATGAAACTTAGATCCTCAGAGTGTATTAGAACTGGAAGATAATTAAGAAATCATTCAATGTGAATCATCCATTTTAGGATGAAAAACACAGAGATCTGGAGAGGCTATGTTTTTACCTCTCTAACTATGAGATACTGGCAGAACTCAGTTTTAAAGCTTTAATTACAGCCATGTATGTGTGTGTGTTTGAACTCTTTGGTTTTTGTTTGTTTTGGCCAATCTTAATAGATGTGATGCAAGACTGTTCCCTACAACTCTGGAGCAGCACTCAAAATCTTTCATTATCATGGTTTTCTTTATTCTCGTCTTTATCTCTTCAACCTTTTTTTCCAATAACACAGTGACAAGACACTATGCACTATGGTTTTTAACATAACTGATTTAACATAAAATCCAGTTGAGATACGACAGCAATTACATAGAAAATAAAAACTTTAAATTTATTTTTATCACAATTATAAATGTATGAATTTTTACACTGCTGGAATTTTTTTTAAAAAAAGTGTTTTCATTTCTTGCATCTGAATTAACATGGTTGCAAGAAAACCTTGTTGAAAACTGATTTTGGTGCCCAAAGAATCTCAACATCTCAGGGAGCCTGAAGTATCCTGAATTGTATCTGTAGATTTCGTGGGGCTCTGTGAAACTCTATTAGTACTGCGTATTACACATAAGTTACTTTTAATGCTCACCCAAGGTGTGTTAAATGCTACACAAACTTTATACTTCATGGCTCTAATGTATAACTTACCTACCAGTAAATTTGAGCTCACAATTCATCTAGTTGTCTATGTTGGTGATTTCTACCCATTATTACTTCCAAATGACTTCTTTTTAAAAGAACTTGATTTTGATTAATAGCAGTTACTGATTACATACTTGAAAAGAAATGCCTTCAACCTTTGCCCCAGATATACAAGGTATAACCAAGAATGTAAAAGTGGTTGCTGAAGAGTTTTATTTAAACTGTGACACTATTAATAGGCAAGTATTGTGTATTAAATGTTCTAATTACTGAAAAATTTAAGTACTATCTAGTAAAATAAACCTAAACATGATGGCTCAAACAGGTGCTAATATGAGTATTTAGTTCAGGGTTAGACTATGCTAATTTTGCTTTTTGTACAGTGAATCTAAAATACATTATTTAAAACACAAAATTCACAATACTATTCTGCATATTATCCCAACAAATTACATTTAGATGCTATATGGTTACGATCTGATAGAATTCTGTTCTGAGCTACATGCAACCTAAAAACCATGTTCTTTGAGGAAGAGCAATGTTGAAATATCAGTTATTGTATGTATACCACACAGAGGTTTTTATTAAGTTTTATTTTCTAGAATAATCTCATTTAAAAATATGTGTATATATGTATATGTGTGTGTACACACACACACACACACACTCACACACAGATATGTATATAGCAAATATGCCCAAAGGTATAAACAAACTAATGAAACCTTCATGATTCCTGAATGTCACAGCGACAGTAGCATCAGTTGCATCCAGTACGGGAAATCTTATTGTTTCTTTCCTGTCTTCATTGCCTAATATCAATTGTACAATTACACAATTATTATTCAATTATTCTTAATTTCTGATTAGGAATAAAATTTCAATCATTTTTATTTCAGGACATTCAGAATAGTACGAAAACAATCTGGTTTACCGTGTTTGCCTGTCAGAAGTACTCTCTTCAATAATTTAATTCTCATTTTATTTTAGTAGGAAAACTGTCTGATGTCAGGTTATTTCAAAGATATACAAACAAAACAAAAACAAAGAAGATTAAAAACCCAGAAAAGACAGAATTTGAAATTTTAGTGTTTTTAGTAGATCAAAATAATCTTTGTGGAATTATTCAGCCACAACTAAGTGCATGTCAAACAACATATGGAAAATAACAGTGATATTTTGTCATCATTGTAAAATTCATAAGAATGAAATTTCCAAGAATACGGGCTTTTTATTTTACCTTAATTTTCAGGCAACTTAACAGTGACCTATTTATGACAAAAGCTTTATTAAGGAGATAAAAGAGCCAAACAATTGTGAAAAGAGGTGAACAGTAGGCATTTTTTTCCTTTGTATGTAAATTTTATAGTGAAGAAAAGTATATATTTATTAGTTAATAAAATTACATATTTAATAGAGGTATATCAAGGCTTCATATAATCATAAATTTCTAAGTATTCTGAAATATACTGTTTTAATCATTTATTTAAAAGAAAAATATATTTAAGATTATTTTAATTAGCTTAAGAGAAAAGGCCACATTTTGATGTTGAGTCCTACGTGCTTCTATATTACAAGAGCACACATTATTCACCATTTTACGAGGCCTTTCTGTAAAGAGATGACTTAGTTGTTGGGAATTCTCAAAGAGAAAATTAATATGATGTCGCCAGAATAATTGAACCTTGACCACTTCACACACTGTTATCTTGATAGAACACTTATAAAATTAGAGGGGGAGAAACACCAAAGAAAACATACTTATCACACAGACACCCACATACTACCTGTGTTCAATGTTCCTACTATCAGTATGAATGACATACGTGATAGCTGACCCTAACCAGTGCCTTAAGGTATTATGTAGTAATTAAGACAATTCCAAGTAAGTCTGAATTTTTAAAAATCAGGTACAAAGTAAGTCATTCAATAAAGAGTTGTAGTCGTTTGGTGTGTTTCTAGGCACAGAATATAGCAATTTACTATTGACAAGCACTAACGGACGAGGTCATTTCACAAGTATAGTGTGGACAAAGGTGAACCGGGCAACTGATGAAATCTGTGGCCAAGGCGAAATAGCAATCTCTGAGCCAAATGGTAATAAAGTTACTGAAATGAAGCAATGTAGTTTCTAAACTGAACTGTCATAAAGTAGGATATGAGCTTCAAACTGGCATGTCAGTACTAATTAAAATATTATTTCTGGGTTTTTTTTAAACTTCCAAATGGTTTTAATAGTCTCATTGATTTTTTTATTCAAACAGCTAAAGCGAAGTTAGGAGGAGACTACGGGGAAGACTGTCGGATAGGAGTGGGAGGCATAGAGTTACAGAGGGAAGTAGGGAAAAATCTGTAAGGGCAGAAAAAGAAAAAGAAAGTAGACGTATCAATACACTGGAATCCATATGTGCCTCCACAAACAAAATAGTATATTACATCCCAGTAAAAAAAAAAAGTCAGAAATATTCTGTAAGGAATACATACAATATGAATGCTTAAAAGCAACGACTACATACAGATTATACTTGTTCACAAGGATACGGGAAGTTTCTGTGAGGCAAGACGACCAAAGTAGTTCTCAAAACAGATTTCTCTTGAAGACACCAGCACAAGCCTCTCCAACTGACCCCCTAGTTAAAATGACTAGTTTGTCCAAATACTTTTCAATTGATCCTATGTTAGATGCCAGCATAAACAAAGCATTTAAGAAAATGCATTTGTTTCGTGTGCTTAGCTTTTCCCCACTAGGAGAGATTGAGTTCCCTACTAAATAAGAGAAAAAAACCTGTTAAAGCTATTATTGATCCTATATTTGCTATTCTCATAGTGAGAATAAAGCAGATCATATATTTTTATGTGTGTATATGAAAGATTTCATAAGACATTATGAAATCACATACCTTATGGCTAAAAATAATCAAAAGAACATCAGAACCAGGATCTTACCTTACTTTAAATAAGAGTGAGAGGGCTCCAAATAGTAGTGAAAAATATGTTTAAGAAAAAAGGACTGTGAAAATGGAGTTTCTCATACGTGTGATAGCGTACGTATAAGTCTTCATACAAACCGAGTGCCACACGGGGGACTCACCTTCCTCACAAAGCCAAGTTTCCACTTGCAGCACATAACTTGGCCCTTGGCAAACACCGAGAAGGAACACATTCGCCTTCAAGTAAGTGAGCTATGCTGCCCAAATCCAAATCCAGACACACTTTAGGAACCAACACACTCCTCTTAGCAGTGAAAGCCTTCCTAAAAAGTAGTATTTAGCCATAAAACAGCCTCCATACCAATTTTTCACAGAATCCACTTTACAACTAATTACATGTGATAATCTTTCACTTAATTAAACCTACACTCACATAATTCAATAAACAAATGACTTATCTAAGCAGAAATATAAAGCACAAATGGTTCATTTGGAAAGACACAAAAGCAATCACCAGGGACCTAGGACCCAGGTCAGAGATTGAGGGGAGCTTAGTTTGAGTATATAGGAAGAAAGACCAAAAGTTTGGAAATTTTTTTTAGCCCCTTCAAAGTGCTATCCTACTTTACAAACTACAGCATTCCCCACCTAGCTGTTAGAAGTCCAAGAAAGTGATTTTCTGTGTGATTGAGTATTTATCTGAACAGGATTTTGCAGACCTCAGATCCCATTACCCGAGAAACCCCCTCTTGCCAGTATCACCCAGCCCAAATAAAACAAAATATACACACAACACATGCTTTCAGAATCTAAGTTGGCTTTTCTTCTAATATCCATGGGCAAAAAATAGAATAGTGTTTTAAAATAGGTGTGCAGATCAATTTTTTTTCTAAGTCTTGGAAGCTCCAGGAGAAAAAGAGAAATATATTCGCCAGATGTAAATTGTTATTTATATTTATTTTCTTATTGCTTTAAAAATGTTAACATATGCTGTCATATGACAGCCGTAAGGAAAATAACAATACCAATATTAACTGAATAAGAAATGCTCATTTGAAACTAATAAACAATTGACTGTAACTTTCTATACTATGAAGCAAATGGCAAGTATTTGTAAAATATTCCCTGAAGTTGTATTAGGCAAATTTTAAAAACTTTGCCAAGGTGGTGATGTTAATTAATGTTCTAGTAGTAATCACCAGAGTTTTGGAAATAAAATACTCTTGTGATGCAGAAATCAATTGTGGCAATGGGCAACCTCCATTTCTTAGGGATAACCCTCCAAAACAGTACAATTTCAGCCTAGAGGACTATGCTCCTTCGAAAGAAGTAGAAAGTAAGACTAAGCAAAGATACAAGCTACCCATTAGTGAAAAATATGAACATTATGCAACCTCTGGTATGTCCTGGTTTAGTTTGCTTTTTATTTTGGTCAAAGCTAAATGACCTTCTTCCACAGGAAATAAATCTGTAAGGAGTTAAAAATCATAAGCAATTAAAGCACTGACCAACAAGAACGTCCTCTCAAATTATGGTTTTGGATGTGCCAAATGCAGAGAGAAGTGTGTTTGTGAAAAGCAAGGTGAAGCAAAACACAGACTTGCACTGTGCTGGAAAACAATTGAGTGTAGTTCTGTGCAAGATTTCACGCTGCCTGGCTATGACACAATATTGTCAGCTAAATAAAAGGTTTTATTTAGCACCAATTTTAACAAAACCCAACGTTTAACTTATGACACAACGGGGATTTACAGGTCTTCCTCGACACCTTAAAAGGGAGTAAACCAGAATTCAGCATGAAATGAAGGTGCTAGTTCATATTGTGCAGTGCCTAGTAATAACTTATTTATTGGTAAAATAAAGACCTATAGCATTAGCTGAAGGAACACAATTACAAAATTACAGTCAGTGTTCATCTGTACACAATGGTGTGTCTGACTACAAAGAACCATCCGTTTCAAATCTTTTCATTGCATGCAAACTCTTCGTTGCTTCACTAAAACTAAAATCTATACACTATGCACACACACGTACACACACATGTACACACATACCATGAGGAAAAAAAAAAAAAAAGAGCATTCACTTTTAACTACAGAGCAACAATAAAATCAAATATCCTTTTTCTACCAAAGGCACTGCCTGGGATTAGAAGACGCTTGCCGCTTCTCAAGTCCAGTTTACCATAACAAATGTACATTTTCCCAGACTTGGAATTCTAATTGTGTTTAATACAGTTTCACGTTGCATCAAAGTATAAAATCAATACCATTTGTCCAGCACTCAGGAAAAATGAAATCTATAAATGGCTCTTATTGAGTAATTAAACACCTATTATTGTCATGGGCAGTGAAACAATGAATATGATAAGATAAATTTTTGCAAGAAAATACTGCGGTGATTAATACCTCCCTACGTATTAAATAAAAACGACTGCCTTTTGTGCAGTACTGCTGGCAGAAGAACGGGGACGCGAGAAGTAGTTGCTAGTGCCACAATAACAGGCTAACCTTGAACTGAACTCCTTTCCTCAAGAAATTAAATGCTGTAGCAGGACTTTAAATCCCCCCACTTAGAGCTCATTTGTGCGCCATGTAACCTGCAGTTCCTGAAAAGAACTCATTATCTTCAAAAGGAGAATCCCTTTATAATTTCTTTATGAATGTGTATACTGTTTCTACAAAAAAAAGAAGTATTTCAATGTCCAAAAAGGATAAGAATATTAACAGTGTAAGCAAGGCAAAAGAGACTTGTACCAATCAGATACTATTTCTGCTTCCAGGAATTCAAGTGCAGAATAAAATCTGTTATGGAAAACTGAACATGAGATTGAGAATGGGGTTAGAGGAAATGCATATTTAGAAAAAGATTAAATCTGTTAGACTGATACTAACTAAAACTACTGACTCTTCTGCTGCTGAGAGTTCTTGTATTTTTCTGGGTCACTGTCTCTCTTGGCATAAGCATGAAATCACTCATTTAACAGCCCCCAGCCTCTGGCGCGTGCGCACACACACACACACACACACACACACACACACACACACACACTTTCTCCCTCCCTCTCTCTCTCTCTTTCTCTCTCTCTCCATCCATCACATGGTTCCTCTATCACTTTGCTTATTTTTTTTTTAACTTAAGAATGATGTGCCAGGAAAAACTACAAAGTACAAAAGATGAATCTATGGATGTGACACTTGTAAAGGGTAACCCTATTTCACAAGTGAGATGGGACAAAAAAAAAGAAAAAAAAAGGCCACTGAAGCAATAACTGCTCACTGAATTACCATTAAATTGTAAGATTTACAATCCAATGTACAGTAAGTGCATATCTAATGGAGTTTGTCCCCTAAAAGAATATAAAGTGAATCTTTGCAACATAAGATGTGTGTAGGTGATGTATGTTTCTGTTAATCTTTTTTAATTAAAAATTTTTTTAAGTTCAAAACACACACACAAAAAGACACATCGATGCAACACCAGCAAACCCTAGAGGCAAACTTAGAAATTCACATGATTTTAAATACATTTTATATTTACTATTCTCATTTGCTATCAAACTAAATTTATTCCTCCAAAAGACAATCAAATAACTACAGCAAAACAGAAGTCATGCTATCCTTTACAAAGCATTAATACATGAACAGTTAAACTTTTGAATCATTTGTTAAATTTAAAAAAAATTTTTTTAAAATGGAGTCCAAATGATTGGTTATAAATAGCAAGATTTTTTGCCAAAGGCAAAAATAAGACATAGAGTTTATTAGTAGTTTTGCATCATTTAAGAAAAGCAAATAAACTCTTCGGTTGATGACACAGAAGTCAACTATGATACTAATGTAATCAAATGTCAGTAATATTATGACTGTTCATTTTTATCAAGACAAACAACTCTCAGAAAAGAGCTATTTTAAAGCAAAATAACTTAAAATACTTTAATTTTTAAGCAACTATTAGAACAAATTCTTCCCTTGCTGCTTTCTAAAGTAAATGTTCATGAAATATTCCCATTTTCCACCTGATAACAAACACCTGACAAAATTATTTGGTCAAAGATTCGAGCACTTGGATAAAATTTCAGCAAATATTTAGCCTGTTTCTGGAAGAGGAAAGATGAAACAAGGTGGCTTAAGTAATCTTATGAGATTTATTTATCTCATTTAGATAAATAGGTGCCATTTTTCTAAGTATTATTTCAGTAGTCACTGTCCTTGAATTAAATAAAATGTAAAACTATTACACCGATTTTGCAAACCTGTGCTTTGCTCTTCTCACCTCTCCACACGATCTGAATTTTATTTTGAAGGATTAACAAGTAACACATTTGATCAGCAATGATATCCTTGTTCTTTTAAACCTTGGTGAATCAAGTTCGCTAAAGGTGAAGTAGTAGAATTATCAGTACAAGTGGCTATGTCATCACAGCCTTCAGAAATAGGCTCTATGGAAATGCCTAAATAAACAGCAGCATAAAGGATTTTATATTTGACATATATACACATACAGATCTCTTTTGCGCGCACATACACACGCACGCACACACGCGCACACACACACACACACACACACACACAGCCTGCCTCTGGTTATTAAAAATATAAAATAGATTCACTACTATACATAAACTAAAAGATATCTGTAATCTCCCCTCACATTAATTTTAACTTTAATGCTAGTGTAAATAATGTAGCATTTTCTGCCCCCCCTCACCAAGATAAGTGAAAGATTATCTTTTAAAAATCAGTTGGTGAAAGCTCCTCTCTATGCTACAGTGAGCCGGAGAACTGCCAGCATCTGATGAAGACCAGTAGACCACCTGATACTTTTTCAGCAGGGTGATAAAATTAAAGGATGGCTTTGATTTGCTCGAAGGATTACTTCCCTTACTTAATTGTTGAAAGTACACAGCAATAACGCAAAAAAGGGGAGAAAGAAGAAAATTAAGAAGGTGACTGTAGAGCCTGAGCTAATTGCAAAGTGATTAGCTTGTGCCATGCAAGGGCTTTCCTCCGTTACATACCATCACACGCTCTGGTCTTTTCCACCCTGCTGCTGCAGCAAACAAGCTGATTTGCTAACAAAGTGGTCAGCTTGGGCACTTGCACAGCGGCTCACAGGGTCCACAGACGGCTGCTCTCCATGCAGAGAATCTCAAGCTCCATTTTCCAATCTGATTACACGCTCCTTGTTCCAGCAGCCTTAAACCTTCATGGCAGTTTACCAACATTTTCATCACTTTTTTCTTTTACAAAGCAAAAGAACTGATAAGCTCTCAGGTACCCAGGATTTCATAGTCAATGGCTGGCCAGCAGCCAGCATTCCCTCACCACACAACTGTTTCGGGCCACATTGCATAAAGCAGACAGGATTTACCAGACAGCACAGAACTATTAGAATTTTGCCATGTGTACAAGTAAGCAGCATGTTTCTGTCCTTACATATGTCAACTATTGTGTCTAATCACATCTAGGAATTACAGAGACCTAATAAGTGCCCTGCCTGCCTCTGCCCCTATAAAAAACAGGCAATGCACAGCAAACCAATGAGCAAAGGCCTGTGAATTCACTGTCAACCCACTAACATGGTCAGAATCTGTGTCTGGTAAATACAAAGCACTAATAACTGTTCTATAAGTCTTGGTCAGATAACCTAGACCAATTACCTCGACTGCCCTGAAAATGATCCTAGTAACTTTTCATTAAGATACAAAATTTTGTCAACAACACATAGTAACCGATCAGTATCTTAAAACTTTGGCAACTCCCTAGAACTTTAAAAAAGACAAAGCAAAAGAGGCAGAAATGAAGCACAAAATCATCTAAAGCGAACTCATGAGAATTAATCTCCTTTTAATTTCCAGAAATTACATCATGCAGTTAGCAAGTTTTAGTGTAATACTTTTACATTTGAAAGATTAAAGCAACGACTGCTATAGCGTCTCAAGTATAACATCTGTGTAACCCTTCCTCCTATGCAATATTTTTAAAATTCATTTTTACCTATAGCCCATGGGCCCAAATGTGGGCTTTACAGTGAGATAATATAAATATTCACTCACTGTATGCTCCATTCAACCAAAAACAAAAAAAACAAAAAATAATAACAGAGCCTCTTTCAGCCATAGCCAATAACTTTCTAACAAAGATAACAAAAAGAAAAATGGCTTTTAATGGCAGCTGTGGCTAATCCTGGTTCATTTTTGCATAATATTGATCTATAATAAAGGGTTTGAGAGGGGAAAGGAGGGGAAAGAGGGAGTCTACAGTTATGGGAAAAATGTACAACTCAGCTCACACAATGTCTCAGTACTCCAGCTCACCAGTGCACTGACCCTCTGCATCTCAGAGTCATTAGCTGGAGTCCCAGCCCTGCCTCCAGGAGGGGGGATTTGAACTCACACACCGAAGTAGGGAGATTCAGAATTTTGAGCATGCCAGACAGAAGGGTCACTCCTCTTCACTGATGAGGAGGACGCTTGTCCCCTGGGGAGGGGAAAACTGGATGAGTGACTGTCGCAAGATTCAGGCAATGGACATGCTGCTGACTCAGGAATGGACTCTGACAGCAGCCCTGCTTCACTCCAGTCGCTCTGAGTGAGAGCGGTTTTAGGGCAGCAGCACTGACAAGTACATGCGAAAGTTAGGGGAGAATGGAAGAGAGAGGAAAAAGGAATGAATGGGCACATGCAAAGGCAACTCCTCAAGACATGTGCATATAAGAAATAAACATTGTTCCTACTGCAAGTTGACACTGACCAACAGATAAAAGATGTATTTGTGGACATGCACACTCAGAACACCCACAACATTTCTGAATAAATTTTAAAAGAAGACATGCATTTTAAAAACTGATAGATGAGGCTCGGTATATAGCCACATTCGCAATACTGCAAAACCCCAGACTCATAGAAAGTATATACTTACACCCATATATGTATTTGCATGTGGGTGGTATTCTGCATAAATGACTGTCAACTTAAAATGCCATTCTCTAATTTATATGCAAATTCTACCTCTGGTAAAATAAAAACATATTTTAAGCAGCTTATAGTGCCAACACATTATTCCCATGAATGATTCCTAGTAAACTATTTATGCCAACTGTGGGTTTTTCTTTTTTTTTTTATGATTTATTGGATAGTGAACGAAACCACTTAAACTATAGTTGTCTGTATGAATCAGTAATTTTCATGTTTCTAATTAAAATGTAAACAGCGTAATGAAGACATCAAGTTTTTAGGCAAATGTCTCTTCTAGTGCCACTTGGGGTATGATAATTACTGGAGCAGATCTATAGATGCTCCAGAATCCTCTATAAGTCCAGATTAAAAGCATTACTACAAAACCTGGCTTTTTACACGAGGGAATAGTGTACTCGAACCCATTCCCAGTTTGCTTACAGATGCACACTGGCACTGCCTCTAAAACCTGGTCATTAAACAAAAAATCAAAATGGAAAATAACAAAATAATTTATACTTAAAATGTTGATCTTAAAACATTCACTGGCAATCAGAATGCTGGAAGTAGATCTACTCGGATTTGATTCCCTGCCATTAGCCTCTTGCAGGGAAGGGGGAAAAAAAAAAACAGAAAAGGAATGAAAATCAGCAACCAGACAGTTTCTACCCTAAATTTCTAGAGCTCAGACAGAGGTCAAGGGGTGAAATAATAAGGTGATTCTAGATTCAAAGATAATGTTAATTTCTAGAATTTATTTTGTTTATTTTGTTTGAATAGTTTTAATGAAATAAGTTCACAATATATAAATTGGCAAAATTTTTAAATAATACATAATCCCTGGAATAAAAATGTCATTTTTCTCTCTCACATACAAGAATGTAAAAGCTCCTTTGATAGGAGCTGTAATCTGTTTTCATTTTTATTTCAGCATCTATTTCTCTGTGAAATTCGTCAAAACTTATCCTAAAGCAAATGACCTCTTACATGTGCTGAAGAAATACATCACCTCTTCTGCTTACAACTGTTAATTGAACTTCTCTCTGAAGCCTATTTTTCCAAGCTGACCAGCAGGCTTGCTTTACATATTTACTACCTAGCACTTGAATAGTTCTCTTTTTTCAAATTATAATTCTGCAACACCCCTCCCTCCACACACCCCTTAGAACTATTGTAGCCACACTTGGCAGTTGAGTAGTTATAGCTGAAATCTGCAGTGATATGAAAAGTCTAGAATATATGATAAAAGGAGGATTCTCCTCCCCTCCTCCAACCCCTACCCCTGGACTCAAAATCCACAGACAGTCTGATATGGCCCATTTTAATATTATTTTTACATAAATGCTAGACAAGCATGTTGCTAAGGTTGGCTGTGGAACTGAAAATGGATAAAAAATGTGTGTGGGGGGGTGACGTGAGGCAGAGAAAGAGAGCAATTTTTGCACTGTTATGTTTTATTACTAAAGTAATGCAGACAAATAAATGTATATCCACCATCCTGGGGTCAGAGGGAATGTTTAATCTGAAAATGTTTTCTACCACTTTTCCATCTGAAAACATATAAGCTCCCCCCCCCCCATTTTGGCATAGAGACATAGTATTTTGGGGTGGGGGAGGGGCCGGACATGGAGAGAGAGAGAGAGGAACTGAAAGAGGCATATTTTGGTGATGTTTAATTTTTTTAAACACCTCTGGGGGTTTTCCAAGGAAAAGAAAGCTGATTAAACAAGGCCAAGTGTTTTGTCGGCTTAAGGGTGATATCATAGTTGTGTTCAATATCAGAAGTGTTGCTAGTACAGGCATCTTTTCTATTCGCTTTGTGGCAGAAAGGTAAACACTGGATTGCATTGTGGATTAAAACAATAAGAAATCCCTTTCCTCTCAGGCTTTCAAGGCCGCGTTAATCGGGTGTAATTTTTAATGAACACTAGCTGCTTGGTACTAATTCAAGACATTTCATTAGAAGGTTATTCATTTAAAAATCAACGTTTCAACCATATCAAGCTGTAACCTTTCTTGAAATGTAAATGAATGGTTTAAATGAGAAGATTAATAAAGAAGGGATGTTCCAATTGCAAGCATGGCATGCTATGTATTTTTAAATTTGTCTATGCCAGATGCTGTCAGTCAGAACAAAAAACTGTCCAAGCAGACAATCTGTGCGTCTGAATGTTGATCATGTTGGAAAGTACAGGGGGGAGGGGGGAGAGTGTGTCAAGGATTCATGGTCCTTCATCTTTGCAGTAGAGCAAACACGTCTCTCAGTATAGCGACAGACAGCTGCTTCCACTTTCTAATGTGCCCTAACTTAGATCACTGAAAGAATTGTCAGCACTCAGAGAAACACACAAAGATAACACAGCCAGCTGCCATGGAGGGGAAAAACAGCACAGCTCAGAAGAAATGGGATTTGTTCCATTTGCATGATGCTGCCTCCCCTGGGCCCCTTTCTTTCAAATCCAAAGCACAAAAGACAACACTTAACATATTTGCTTAAAGATGACAACCTCATGTTGATTTCATTTGGATGTAACAGTGTCAGGATTACAGATATAAGAATATATTATATCTGTAACAGAGACTGACAAATGTACCCATCAGTGGAACTGTCTGATTCATCTGCTTATACAGCCATTTTACCATCCCAAGGGTGCCATCTAAGTAGTAACTTTAGAAGACTGAAGGTCTAATTTTATTACACCACATTTCAACCTACTAAACAATATTATTTCTAAAATAGATCATTTTTATTGGAAGTCTCCCTGATGAAAAATCCAGTAGACACCAGAGAATTTATGAACTGTATGGGTCCTTTGAACTCAATATACTACCCATTTTAAACAACTTTTCTTGCTGTGTGGCAAAATCCCAGTATCAAATAAGTGAAAAGTTATAGAAAATATGTATGTTTTGAGTGTCTAAGTATATTGATATAGTAAACAGATTTGAGAGAAAGAGAGGAGATTGATTATATGAACAACTATAAAAGCTGGCCTTACCTGGTCCATTTGAATAAATTCTTTATAACCATTCACTTCTGTCTATTCCATTATTCTGTCTTCCCTCAATACAGCCTCCACACTTCAATAGCAACTATATATGAATAATCATTGCTTATCAATATATTTTGGATGTATACTCAATCTGATCTCCAGTTAAAGTATTCTTTAGGCAGGGGATAAGAGAATGATTTAAAGCTACATTGGCTAGCCACTGGTCATTATAATGTATACAGCTTAGAAACCATGATTCTGATCTGAAGCCTACATTCTTTTACACATCTTTATTCTGTATGATTTTATGGATTTTTACTTTTTAAGCAAATAAATGGATGTAAGATGATGTGATTGAATTGATTTCTTTGCATCTATATCGCTTTGATTTACTTGATTGGAACTATGTGACAGAATGGAAACACAGGAAACAGGTAGAGAGAAAACCACCATTCTCTTCACATATGAGTACAAACACAGGCATATGCACACATATACTAACGTACACATAAATGCCTGGGCACATTCAGCCCCACAGCCCAAACAACTGACTTCCCATAATGAAATGCTGGCTCCCTGTGTTCCTGCTTTGTCCAAAGGCAGCTCTACTGCATGTTGCTATTTACTGGCAACAGTATAATTCACTCATTTGGTCTTGTTTTATAAAATAGTGTTAAATGCTGTATGTGAAATTTCTGCACAGCAGATGGTTACCAATCATTATTTTGCATTTGTTTAGTGTCTAGTAAGAACAAGAAAAACTGTGGAGAAGTGATGCAAAGAAAACTAGCAGCATGAATGATAACCCAACCAGTGCCAGACGATGCATTTAAAAAAAAATCACTTTTATCACATGGTATATGTCAAGGCTATATATAATATACATAAATATAAATATATTACATATGCTATATGTAATATATAAATATAATTTTGAGGGATGAGGGAAGGTTATTCACCCCATCTCCACCATAAAAGAAAATGCCACTTGAATAATTTATTTTATTTCTTAGTATAAAATCATCTAAGATTTAGTCTCTATTTTTTAAGTGATCAGAGTTTCTAGAAGCAACTTATAACCATTAATGTTTGTCATCACCCAAGCTGAAATCACTTTCTTTACCTATAAGTGGCTGAGTTGTCCAACAGAAAATGGGAAATAGGAGCCATTTGTGGACAAGTGCACATGCACAGAAAATTAAGCTGTAAATATCTGAACCAGGTTATTACTGGAATCTGGAAACATCTGGGGCTACAGAACAAGCCAAGCCCCATTTCCACAATGTCCAGGTAATTGCTTAAATGATTTATACCTTACTGTTTCTATTAAAAATGTCTTTAAAGAGAAACATTTGTAGGCTCAGTTCTGCAATAAAAAGTGGTATCTGATTTCACTATACAAAACGTTGTGGAAGATGTTACATTTCTTCAAGGACATATGCATGACTAAACTAAATCTTGGACAAAGACTGAGTGCTAAAAGAAGGTGTGGTCAGTCACTCAAAGAAAACAATCATTTCAGGAAAGCAAATTTTAAGCAGCTTAGTTTTTATTAGTTTTTATTTGAATTAAAATAATTCATTTTTAAAAATTCTCTTTATACAGATATGACAAATATAGTCAAGCTATACACCTCAATATCCCTTTTCAATTTCAGTTTTAACTGATTTCTCATAAGTCCTATTTACTAAATCCTTGACTGAATATCATGCTGAAGCCATCCCTAAGGGTCAAATAAGTGCTACCTCCCAGATAGACCTGGGCCACTTAAAAATCTGAGCAAGATTTAAATTGGCTTACTTTAGATGGTGTCTGTATAGAGTACCAACTGGCCCATTTAGAATGAAAGAGCTATCAATGCCGTCATCTGATTCATGGGTTGCTCTACTGAATACAAACACACAGTTCACACACTCTTATGCACACACTCAGAGTCACACACACACACATGTTGATGCATGCACACATATACCTGTATTTATTTGAAATAATTTTAAGTTTCATTCCAGATTTTAAGCCGAGGACAAATATAACTTCACATTTTTAAGAATTGCCAACAGAAATAATTGATTACTAAAAGCTGTCAATAATGCTTATGAGGGCTAGAAAAATAGAGGGGACAAGAAAGAAAACTATTAACCAATGGATTTTAACCATGGCCCACATTTTGTGGCCACCAACTTAAATTACTATTCTCTCTAGAAAATCACCCAACTTTACTCTCTAAAGAGGACTAAAGGAAAAATGGTTGACATTTTAGGTGTGAAGAATCTGCACAGATATTTTTATTTTAGTATAAAACTCCATAATGTCTTGATTATAAGCCAGGTAGAATTTTAAAACCAGGTTTTTTAAATCTTTCCTTGATTTAGTTTGGTTTTGGCAAGTTACCATCATAAAGTTTTACAATTTATAGTTGTTATTCTCAGTCTCGTGGATTTTAACCTGTATTTAAGCAATTTTAACTTGCTTGAAGTTTTCTGAATGGTTTCCAGAAAACCAGAGAGCAGATTTAACAAAGGAACTAAATAGATTGTTGCAGTCAAACGGCAAAAATGCTTTTGCTACTTTAAAAATATAGTTTCATAATCCTTATTATTTAACCGACAATGTACTAGCTTTACTACTGAAACCCTTTGATGAAGATGTAGTGTTTGCATACTATTTATCAAACAACACTGTCCACTTACTTAATGGCATATCTCTGTAATAATCTACGTTCACAATCAGCCCTGCAGATAATTTCTCCTACACAGATTACATGAAATCAATCTAGATTTCAATATGAAGTGGTAAGATAGCATCTTGAACTTTTCAGATCTAAAGAGCCCAAATTGGAAGAAAACTAGGGAGCTTTCAGGAGAGGTTATAGGTTTCCTTAGTAAAGTTGTGTTATTAAGAGAATAACAATAGAGCCTTTGTTTTTTCTGAGTTCTTTCATGAAGAAATATGCACAAGTGTTTTTTTCTTGTACATCTATCTTTAGGTTCAAATACACTGCTATAAAATAGAAACCTTATAAAATATACTGTTGACTAATTCACTACAATTTCAACATTCGATCAACTTGAATTTCTCGTGGAACATTTTATAATGCTATTTGTTGTAACAATGATAGGTTTGAGAAAAAAACTGACCTTTCCACAAGCACAAGAACCAAACTAGTAATGCAACTGAACCACTAGAATACCAGGCCACTGGGTGTAACCCCAGCTAAATTTTTTACTGCCCAGTGTATAATACAAAATAAATTAATAATGTTCAGACAGTAAATATAGAACAAAAACATGCCAATTAAAATAGAATCCAAGATATTCATAAAGCACAGAGTCACCGAAAGTTATTGTATACATTATAAATCCACTAGTTTGTAACTCACATCTTATCGCCATTTAAGCACTACCACCTTCCAAAAGAAATCTCTCCTGAGTACCGCCAGGTAGATACTAGCACACTGCCTATTTATTGGAGAAAGAACAAAATAGAAAGACATGCCTTACGAGGTGCCGATTCCCCATGTTCAACCAAAGGCTAAATAACCAACTGTCAATCAACCAAAGGCTGGCAAGTAGTTGATTTGGTGGTCTCCTCATAAAATATTTTATGATTCTGTACTTTCAAATGTTTCTGATTGCAAACACACAAGGAAAAACATAACTATGTAAAGCCTAGTGACGTGAAGCCATTTGTTACTGCCTATTATCAAAATAGACTATAGATTTTTGTTTTGTAAGATTTTTAAAGATATCATTATAATGTTCTGTCTTCTTAAAATAGTTTAAATGTTCTCAATTCAGAGATATGAAAATAGAATAAATGACCATAACCTCCTTTTCAGGTATAAAATTATAAAACTATTTTTCAGAGTTATAAAATCTTTTTTTTTGTAATTAAATTACATAAAGAATGCAGAAATTCATTTTTAATGAAGCATACAATTTTAATGTATCTGTTCCTTGTGTATTTTAAAAGCATCTTCCAATTTTTTAAAAAGATTAATAAAAGATTAACCAAATAACAGTCTCCTATGCTTTTATCAATTCAATTCACCAAACATTTACTAAACACGTATTATAGGTCTTGCATTGCACAGGCAAGGAGGACATTAAAAATAAAAAAATGAATTAGATGTAGTCTGCTCTCAAGAAGTTTACAATTTCAAAAATGAAGAGCACTAATGTCCAGCAATCTATAGTAGAAGAAAGACAATGGCACATGACTATAAGGAGATTTTTTTAAGTGATTAGGGAATATCAAGAAATAGATCCTGAGTAGGAGGGCTCAAGGTAGTTTCATAGACGATTTAACATGTGAGGTAGATATCAAAGTTCTGGTAGAATTTCAGCAGGTGAAGAGCATTCCAAGGAGTAAAAAGAAGATGAACAAAGACTAGTGAGGGATATGGTAGAAAACATATGGAATTGCTTCTAGTTTGATAAAGATCCAACTTTAGTATGTATCTATAATTTGTATGTATGTGTGTGTGTGTGTATATGTATGTATGTATGTATGTATATATGTATTTCAAATGTTTTCAAGTCCCTAACTCCACTACTGCTTAAATTAATCTGCTTGTCAGTCGATTTCTATCTCTTACAGAGAAAAAGTATTGGCCAAGTAATACTCATCAACTCTCGAGATGTAAGAATTGCTGACATATTACTTGCAACCAATTAGTAAGCACATTTAATAAATGGTTACCATCTCTCCTAAAGGGCTTAACAAAGTGACAAATGGTCCTTGAGCTTCATTCATTGTTTCCAAGACCATTTCTGAAATTTCTTCAAGAAAAACAAAAAAGTCTTCATTAGCCATTGGTCACCAGCAAGGTTTCAAGCTACTCAAGCTCACTAGGCTATGACCAAACAGTCATGGATTACACAGAATTGGGGAAAAAATCTTAACAGTTTTCAGATCAAGTTGCCTTTTACAACAAAGTAAACTGAAGCTCAGAGAGGTTGAGTGACTTACCAAAGGTCACAAATACAAGAGATTGTTGACTTCTGCTGACATTTTTCTTCATCATTGTCACTTTCCTGAGGTACTCTTACAGCATGGTGGCAACGTTCTCAATATTCTTCATAAATTATCCTTGAACTTTCACCAGATAATGAACTATCTCTAGTCATACCATTATTATATTCAATTCTGAATAGTTATCTCTATTTTTATGACCTCGACCCAAGAAGAGTTTTTTAAAAGCAAAACGTTTAAGATCTCATGAAATGTATGAAATTTGGTTCAGAATAGTGGTTCTCAACCTCACCTTTACATTAGAATCACTGGATGAGTTTGAAAGAAATTGGTCATCACCCAAAATTGCATTTAACTGGTCTGAGGTAGGGCTTTGGCAAGTTTTCTTTGTTTTGTTTCGGTTGGTAAGGTACAGCAGTGTTTACGGAGTAAATACAAAATTTATCAGTCTTTGCTCAAATCAAATCAAATCATGCATCTATCTATTTTAATGACTTGAACTCCTGTAACAGCAATAAATGCTGTTTAATAAATGCTGTTTTTCTAACCAAACTAAATATATTAAGGGGAAAAAAAAGAGTCTGAGTGATATGGATCATCTTTAAAAGCATGTGTACATTTTATATTGTTTCAAATTATGGAGGAAAGGGAGAGGGGTACATTTCTTTTAATTAAGGTGATCACAAATTCTATGTATTCAAGATTTGATATAGAACTTGCCATTCATTGTAAAAAAGGAAAATATAAATTGTTTAGATTATAGTTCTGCATGCTATTTAATGTGACTAGTCACTAATTCCTAATAAATGATCAGTTTTCTCACATAATTTTAAGATTTAATTTTTAAATCACTAGTATCATTTTTAGCAATAGTCACATGAAAACTGTACTTACCATTAGCTTTCTTCATTGACCTCCCTAATTTCTTTTTCCTTAGCTATTTCCCCATTCCCACAAGCTGTCCTTCACTTTTTGTCCATGCCAAAAAATGCTGTTACATTTTCCTCCCACTACACAGCCCAATATCCTCTTAATTAATGCAAACTACCTCCTCTTGATCTAAATAGCATATTCCAGTGGCTCAAGTGAAATCTGATTTTCTAGCTGATCAAGTAATAACCAGTCCTACAGATAAATATTAAAAAACAAAAACCCAGCCCTTACAAACAGCACACAGGTCTGGGTAAGAGGAGCTCAGCAGCAGGAGGATAGATGAGACAACAAGGTTCTTGATGAGTTTGCAAATAGTAAAATAAAAAGAAAACCCTTTTCTCTCTGGTCCGAAGCACAAGGGCAATTGCAGTTTTGGCTGACAGAAAGTATAGATAAATATAAATACATATATATATTTAGGTATATATATGCATTACAACTATACAACACTTGACAGGTGATAGTTTAATAATGGTGGCATCTGGTATAAAAGGGTATTTTTCAAGGAACCAGAATTATACTGGGGTAAAATTGCAGATTTTTGCCCATCACTACAAACAAACCTATACCACATGTTGTACTGTTCACACTGGGCATTTTTTTAAATAAACAGTAATAACAATTTTCCCTTTAAATCTTTTTATTTTGATGCTAAACCAAAATAAAATGAGACAAAGAATTTTTTTAAAGCATTAATGCATTGTATGTACTCACTGAAAACTTATTAAAAGAATAAAGCTAAAAAACTTTCATTAGATTTTTTTCCTTCTTTAACTGCTTAAATGTTATTGATAGCAATTTCACACCTACATTAAAAATAATAATCCTCAAAGGGATTCTGCATATGTACTGAATTTTCTTTTAGAGACACTAGCTCAGTCTAAATATCTTTCTCTGAATAAGATTCTTTACTGCTATACTATCTTACCATCCATAAGTAAACCCATAATGACGTATAGTTAATTACTACTCTCAGAATTATATAAAACATATTTTTCAAATTAGGGAACACATCATATTCTTAGTACATTTAAAATCTTCCAGAGAAAGAACAAGTACTGTTCACATACACACATAACGTTCCAAAGCTGGTGATTATTTTTTCCTTCTAGTTTTTCAGACAAGGATATTGGCCATTCGGAGTCCCCACGTTTATGTATGGGTCATATCAGTATTCCCCTCAAAAATGTTGCTTAATCTCCTGAAAAATGCAAACGAAAATACGTCTTTAAAAGAGAACTTTGCCCCAACACTATTGGCACATACTGCAGAAGTGGGGAGGGGGGATTAGACCCACATCTTTTGTAAATTGGGCCTAAAATTGACTCCAGATTTGTGACTCATGAATGGAAAATCAGTTTTAATATAGATGTGCTTTAAAAAGTAAAAATGGCTATTATTCTTAACAAGTTACATATTGGGTATTATTCTTTTAAAAATGACTCATAAAATATCATTTTAAGTACTTAAAGTCATGAATATGTTCTACTTTTTAATCTCTGCTTAAATGTAATTTTTCATTTTCCAGGAAAGGATACATTTTCTAAGTAACCCCGTTAACCTAATTACTCATAAAAAAATACCAAAAGCGTCCCTGACATCAATATGTTGAGAAAAAAATGTATCTGTGCATATGCACAAGAGCATATTCTATATAGATGATCAAAACTGTAATTTTCATTGAAAAGATTCCTTTAGATCTGTGTAATTCTTCTCAGTAAAATTTATCGAAAGCACTAATGTTTGCAAACAGTAAGACCACCCTATCCATATTATTATTTCTTCATCCACATACTCAAATTCAAAAGTATTAACTTATTAAGCTTAAAAGAATAATAGTACCTGTTTATTTAGTGGTCTTTGTTTGATCTTAAATGGGGATTGTAATGAAAATGCCTTCTATCTTAAGGGAACCTTTTATCCTACTCAGAATAATTATCTTGTAAGATTAAAATCAGTGAATCATACTTAATTAAGGTTTACAATTTAGCATCATTCAGGTATACGATCTAAGAGAAAGAGTATACAATCTTAACTTCAATTTGAAATGGAAAGGAAGAATAACTGAATAGAGAGAACTAAAACAGCTATTTTGGGCATATCAATGCACTATACTGACACATATTTACCTAGATGCCTGGTTTAATGCTTTTTAACGCCAAACAATATGAAAATACAACATACTGAACGACAGAAGTAGGTGAGAGCAGAAGGGTCCCTATTTAAACTGTACTACAGAATCTGGAGATAAGTTATACAACGTAGAACATTAAAAAATATGCATTATGGTTAACTACCTATTAAAATATTTCAACTTTACAATGCCTTCAATCCGAAAGACTCCTAAACTACGATGTGAATTTATAATTAAATGGAATACTTCTAATAGTTTTTTCCAAGCCTCCTTTCTTTAAAGTACATATCAACTCACAGAGTAATGGCTTGCTATTACACAGGGCAAAGATTCTTCTCCTTAGAAGGTCTCACATGTAGTATTTCTCTCCACGAAGTCTAACAAGGCATTCAAAATAAGTTCAGTTTTTTTTTTCTTCCTCAGAAATATCTTTAAAGCCCCCCACCCTCACCCCAGTCTTGGATTACATAAAAGAATAGTTACTTTTCCGAGGTCTTTGATATTTCCCTTCCTGGCAGAGTCATCTGATGTGAGAAATATCTTTTGAAAATAAATGCTGCAACTTCAAGTACACTCAGATCCATTACTTGCTGGACATTCCATCATATCTCAGTTTTGATTTGAAAAAGCTGCTTGACTTCAAAATTTAGTTTTAGGTATCTCAATATGAAGCTTGATCTCATTGAGAAGTATCTTGGGAAGTCACAACGTAAACGTTTTGTCCAACCATCAACACAGAATGTTCACACCAAAGGGGAAAGGAGTCATAAACGGTGACTGCTTTGTTCAGGGAGAAGAGGGTTATTCCAATTCAAGAGCAGAAACCAAGTTCACAATTTGAACATAACATACTGCAAAGTTAATGTTACTGCATGAAAAAGTTACTTTTCATCTTTACCACAGCTGTCACCATGTGTTTATATAGCTAAAATGTCACTCTCTAATGTCGAAATATCAATATTGCTACTATTATAAGATAATTATTTTTGTGTTTGCTCCTCTTCCCTGACTAGTACTAAATGAGAGGTGCTTTTATTTTTTAATGGTCAGGATTTTCTATGTGTTTAGATAATCTAAAATCCTAAATTTAAATATTTATGTTACTTGTACTTGAAACAGGTGGGGGTAGTTTTGGTACATGCTAGTAGAGAAACTCCTAGGTTCTTTTACAAATCTCACTAAAACCCATCCCCCTGCCCAATCATCCCATGCGTAGGGAATACATATCCAAGTACGTACCTGTGCACAAACAATCACAAAACAGTTTCTTTAAAGAATACTTGCACAAAAATAAATGTGATATATGGGAGCACATATCAAAGGGCAACATGAGATAAAGAAAAATATCTGTCACCACTTCATGTATAGAAAGAGCAGAAGATACCAAATGGTCCATTTTCCCATCGATTCTCTTACTGAACAACCATTAGTATCGCTTTAGACAGAGGGACATGGAATAATTGTGGAATAATCAGTCTCCAAGTGGGAAACTCAGTAACTTCTACAAAGCAGGCCCTAGAAAAAGTTTGTGGGTCGTGACAGCAGGGACAGCTTCATTGCCCTCTGCAGGCCTCCAGGATCCCCCCCCAACCCCCACAGAAGGGCCTTGGACTTGGTTTAATGCTCTGCTGTTATATAATCTTGGATTCTTAATAATTTTTAAACAAGGTGCCCCACATTCTAATTTTGCACCAAATGCCAGAATTGCATACTGAGTCCTAGGTGAAAGTGACAATGTGTGATGATGGTAAAAATAAATCAAAACAATAGTAAAAAGTTTACAGCAACATATAGAAACCTATGGCTTCACATTACACTACTTGAAAGTTTTTATTTTGAATGGCACTGTTCCCGTGAATGATATTTCTTCACAGACCAAAGTATGAAAGTAGAGGTCACTCATTCTCAGATGAGTTTACTGTTATATGTATATGGCATTTAATCAATTGTCAGTTGCTTAAAAAGCCTTATTGACATAAGGCAAACATTAGTTGAATCAGGAAAAAAAAAAGATTTTTCTTGATGGGTGAAATAAAATGCAGTTTCTGTTCTCTTGCCAGCGATATATCCTCCACAAGTGGAACAGAATAAATACACAAATTACCAGGAGAAATCAAAACTCATAGGAAAGGAACTTTCAACATTAAGATACCGGAGAAAAGAAAACACATTATAGGTATTTTACATTATGCATTCTGCAGGAAGAAAACGTTCTTTGTAAGTTATATGTTACTAATAACAATTAATAGAAGCTACTCACGATGTAAAAATGAGAACAAAATCCTAACAAGCTGCAAATTTCCAAGATTATAAAAGATACTTCCTAAAAAAGATTTCCTAACAACAATATCCATATTTAAGCTGGGCTGAAGGGTAAAAAAAGTTTAACCTTGGGCCTTCATATATTAAATCATCATTCTACTTTCAAGATCTATCAGTTTCAAAAAATGATTGGAGGCAGCGATACTCTCAATGCTTTGTGAAAGTCACAGTAGCTCAATTGTAAGCAAACATATCCATTTATACATATATTTAACATAAATACATCTGACTTGAAATTCTCCTTTGAATTTACTGCTTCTAATATGCCCTGAAACGACAGCCCACCATATGCAATGTTAAGGAAAGTGTCAATATTCAAGCAACAAGACAACAAGCAGATTTGTTGCAAAAAATATGTAAATATTATTAAAAGAAAGTGCCATATGATATCTCATGTTTGGACGGTTTCTGATCACCTATCTTTTCTGCTGCCTCAGTGTCTCCGCTAAGACTACCGTCAACAGGTACGGTAAGCATGTGTTGTGCTGAGGCAGAGCTTCCTGAACAGGTACCTGTGGTGCTGCCCTAAGGAAACTTAGCACACTCACCTGCTTTTGATTTGCTTCAAACTTATCAGTACAATTTATTTTTACCTTATTCTTGCCTACCCCTTATTTCCACTACCTGCATTCCTTGCAGTAAGCATTCCTCAAGTACAACTGCTATTTAAATAACATCAAAAAAATCAAAAGGATCAGTAATCAGCAGTCATGTTGAAGCAGCTATGCTTAAAATTTCTACTATAAGTTACATAAAAAGTTATGGTAAAAATTCATTTAGATAAAAAAAATAAATAAAATTACAAAATCCAACCATGAAAAGTACTTGCTAAGCAGGCATTTGTTTAAGTCTTCCAAAAAAACGTTTTTCTTATTCAACAGACAAAAAAATTTAACTAGAATCTGAGAGTTAATTAAAAGGTGAAATAATTTTTGGATTTACAGTCTTCCAAGTAGTACCTAAAAATAATATCTAAGTTCAATTGATTTTAATAAAACATTAGCTTTTGTATATCCCAAAAGGAAGAGACAATTACGTTAAGTATTTTTAATCCAAAAAAAAAAGAAAAACGAAGTTTCCTCTGCCATTGATATATTCTGGTTTATCAATGACTCAAGATAAAAAAGCAGATATGCTGATTAATCAAGTCTTATTGATCAGTAGCATATGTCAATATTTCACACAAATGTCTGCAGAACAATTTCTCCTAAACAAAAATTTATAAATCAATTTAAATTCCTGGTAATTAAATTTATTAGCTCTGTAACAACAAATGTGGTACTTTATAAAAGTAGTATGTATGTGAAATTCATACTCAGGTATACATTGATCAAAGGCAAAAGAGCCAACATTTCTATTAAACCAGGGTTCTAAGAACAAACTAGAAAGCATAAAACATAAAAGCCTGCAACTGTTTCAAATGTACCTAGCAATTCTGCTGATTTTGGACCATTGAAACTGATTACTTAATTAGGCAATCATTCAAGGCATCCAAACAGACAAAAATAGGGACTCATTAGCATAGCCGTCTTCACCTTGAGATACAAATTTTGCAGAACATTGTAGACACTAAAACTTTTAGGATCTGTCCCCACATTTAAACTAAGCAAAATATTAAATTTTAAAAGGTGACAGCCCAAAACTCATGAAAAAAAAGAATTTACCAATAATGATATTCATTTGTCTTTTCAAGTAGCTAATATTTTAAACTATCTTAGAAATCTCAAGTTTTACACAGATTTTTTCTATAGTTTCTTGGAGGTAAGACTTGTTTTCTCCCCTCTGCTCATATTCTTGTGCTATCTAAAAATACTTAATGAAATTTCTTCTCTCTTGTACGTCTATCAGAAGTACCTGCCTACAAAAAGATTTTCAAAGTTCCTGCCTTTGAATAAAAACAACAAAAAATATTTTCTATTTGTGGGGGAAAAAAAAAACAGTACCGGAAACTTAGCTGCTGGAGTTTTTGATATAACTAAAGAAAAACACTGTATGTTTTCACCCAGAAGATATGAGAGACAATTTTAAGAATCTCACCGATTCGGTACAGTCAGGAGAAAGAAAACTATTCTCTGTTTAAAAAAAAAAAAAAAAAAAATGGTTCCTGAAAGAATTTCAAAGAGACCCTACAAACTATCTTTTTAAGAGAAGAGAAAAGCAAGTCAAGTCACACGGACAGCTTCCAAACAGAAGTCTTACTCTCTCTCTTCCAGGAAAACAACAATGAGACTTTATTACCCTGCTATGATTCTTTCATTTCAGACATGATTAATTAGTGAGTATTACACTTCCCAAAACTCCCACCACACTCATTGTGATCTATCACTCGTTGTTGCTAGACCCATATGAAACAGCAAGTAGACAGCCACCAGCAGTATAGGTGTCCATGAAACACTTCTCTCATATCTTTGCCTTCCAAGATGAAGTAGGATGCTTTTAACTGTTTTAACACACACACACACAGACACAAAGCAAACATTTTTTTAAACTTGGTCATTTTCTTAACAATGCCTTTTAACATTTGAATAACACATGCACCAGATCCAGTATTCAAGAATACATGGCATATTTAACCTGTTACCTACCTATATTTTTAAGCTGAAGTTGCAAAAGCCTTGAGTCCCTGTAATTTATATTGATAACCATCCACATGCACAATTAATATACAATAGAGATGATGTGAGCGTGTTTTGGGAAATGATTCTTATAGGGGGAAAAAAGAAACATTTCCTTCCCAAATAAAAGTGAATATGTCACACATGTAAAGAAGATAGGAAACAGACATAAAGTAGTAAAAGACAGGATGAAGGGAAGAGGGTAACTCTAAAATTTGAATGAATGAAACTCCAATTCTCTACATATTGCTCCAAACCACTTTCAAAATAATTTTTCCTTTAATGTCATCTATTTGCAAAACGCCCATGTGAATCAAGAAGCTAGCCATAACTGAATGTACTATAAATATATATTTAACAACCGGCCATTTATAATGGCAGGGGTTTCTCCTTCAGCCTTCCAAATGTTCTGTCCAATAAACTTTACACATTATACAATACTAATAAACAGATCTTTTTGGTTCCTGGAAACATTTTTTTTTTTAAATCTACTCTGGTCAAAATATCCTTGCTTTTTTTCTTATGTATTAAATTTAGGATCAAAAACATCAAAGCTGCTTCCACCTCGGACCTAACTTTTAGAGGATCAATGTGACAAGGCAGTCCCTGATAGATGTTTCTCTTGATAAACGACTTGTTCAAAAGAGACATTGTAGCTTTCATTTCCTGACCACAACACACTTTTAATTTGCAACAGCAGAGCTGCCAGAGTGTGAGCACTTGCCCACTTTTCAGCCTTTTAGGTTTGTAGCTCTGGTTCCTTTAGGCCACACATTTGAGACAAAATCTAAAAATATTCAGAGTAAGAGAATTACAAAATAGGATCCACTAATGCCACTTTATACATATACACAAGTGTCTGTTTTATAGATATATATCTAAACTTTTTCTCCCAGAATTCTAGTGTGTGATAACAAGGCTCCTGAGTGAACATCGTTTGCTCAACGGGCATTTAGACACTCAGGGAAATAAATTATGTGACTATTATTTAATAGTAAGCAGAGCCTGGGTGGGGGGCAATTTACACACTTAAATCTGCTGTTAAATGTCATGAATTATATAATTGACTAATCCAATGTGCTTTTTACATATTATTGCAATGATTATTATTACTACTACCCAGAAATCACATTTAAGTATCAATATGGTAAACAGTCAAACCATCCAATTTCTGCTCTCAGCACATTGTCCGAGCTCCGATTTAAAATTTATAAATGTAATATCCTCCTCATCACAGGCAGCAGCCCAATCTGCTCTGAATATATATTACAGCTTTAACATCACAGAGGGAAATCGCCCATCTGGCAATCCCATTCGCTCCAACAGCTCCGGGGGAAAAAAAAAGCTGTGCTCTCTCCTCCTTAAAACATTTCTCAGGGCAAATTATGTGCATCTAAAATAAACAGTCTTCTTATTGATCGCTTCAAAGTCAACAAGTTCCAAATGCAAAATTCAATCAAATCCCTCCTATCGTGTAAGAGAGGTGTGTGTTAAGCTCAACAGTCGCAAGAGTCCAACCAGAAGTGTATGTAGCGCAGCGGCTCTTGTAGTCTCTTTCCTTGTATTCACATTTGTGTTATAAGAGAGCAGTAACCACCGCCACATTACAGACCCCTGGCAGCTTTGCCCCACTGCTATTTGTTTCTTTCATATTCTCTCTTTCCTTCTCTCTCTCTCTTTTCAGGGTGAATGGTGCTGGTGGGGGTAAATGCAACAACAACAACAACAGTTTAAAGTGAGCATATCCTTTGGTTATGCAAAATACTTTTAAGGTCTTTTTGTTCTTGTTGTGCCCTCTTAGTCTTAATTGAATATCAGAAAGTGTACACATGACATGGTCACAAGAGGTATTGAAAACCTCTCACTCCCTTTATCTGACCTTATTATTTTATTATTTTTTTTTTTAAAGAGGAAAGAGCGATTTCAAACAAAGTCAATTTCAGTGCCTGATTATTTAATTCTGTCACAGGTTAAAAGTAAAAAGCGCTGACAGGCAGACAAGTGAATGGCAAGCAAAGGAAAAAAAAAAGTGCCACTGTTCCTTAAAAGGCATTAAAGATTTTAAGCAATCAAAACATTTTTAATTTTTCATGTAAAAGATATCCCTTCACTCAGTCACTTCCCCCAAAAACACACACACTCCGAAGAACTGATTACTCCACAAAGTACAATCATTGAGAGAGCCGACAGTCAAATTGCGTTAACAGATTGAGAAAAATTCATCCAGTTCTGTGTGTGTACATATATATAGATATACTTTCATTAGTAAGCAGTCTTTCCCCACACTCCCACCCTCTCCCCTCTCCACCCAGCCTCCTCCCCAAAAAAACCCCACACTGAGTTTAACTAATTTACATACCATTTGACTTCAAAGATTATATAGTCCATTAGTTGCAACATGCAACTTTGGGATAACAAGTAAAACTGATCAAAGTAGACTACAGTAATCTAAAATATATAAACAAGTGATAGCAAGAATAAACAAGCGTTTTGACAGATTAAAATATGCATATGTTTTTAAAGGAATTATATATCTTGAGCATCTGCTTCCCAAGCAGTCTTCAATGGTTCAATCATGCTATTTAATTTGTCTTTCCTATTTAGATGCAAAGGAAGTAAATTCCAAAACTGACATACCATAAACACTGGTGCTACTGATCATTTCTTGCTGGCAGCACAAAAAGCTGAATTGGATTTCTCACAAGCAGGAATTCCAAAGGTTGCTTTTCATTAAAGCCACTTTTCCTCTCAGCTATCAAATGTCACTGCCTTGAAACGTGGGCCCTTTCGTCAGGTATTCATTTAACCTACATGCATATAATTAAGGGGGAAAGCAACATCAACAAAAAGGGGATCTCAGATCACAGGAGAAGAAAGAAAGGGAAAAAAAAGCACATGACCAGGAATGCAAGTCCATGTCAATTTCACTCACTCCCATTGAAACTAACAAGAGCTCCGGGGAGGACGGTAATAGGATCAGTGGATTGTATATACCATTAAATTATACATCTTTCTCTCCCGTTCCTTGCCAACAATACGCCCACCACGCTGTACCCCCTCCAAGATGATGTGCTTACATTTTTCTGCAACCGATCTTCTGACATTTTCACGTTCCCCCAGCCACGGGATTGTAATTTAACCTCAACTTTTTGTGTGTGCAAGATTCTTATTTACACTTCTTATTTACTTAGAAGTTAGTTCCCGAAGAAAGTCTAGCCCCACCCTAAGGCTCCGCTTTCTTGTTTTGTTTTGTTTTGTTTTGTTTGAAGTAAAAAGATAGTAATAAACCCACTATAGCGGAAAACGAGATTCTTGCCATCGCAAACTCTTAATCCCACACTATTGTTACAATGATTAAGCAGCAAAAATATGCATTATAATGTTTCGGGGCTACTTTGTACAGAGAAATTAGGCAGCAGGTTGGCGTACAGAATAGGAACGAGTGCAAATTAAATTTCACGTTTACGGCAACAACTCGAAGATCTCTTTTTATCACAGGTCTTGGATTTGTTTATACTCTTTAAGGATAAAACAAACAGAAACAAGAATTTAAGCAGATGGTAGAAAACTACGAAGCTCCTCTTACCTGAACGCGCGGAGCGAAAAGCCGATAGGTTAGCGTCGCATCGATCCGATGTGCCTGCTGATGAATGGAAGCTCGGGTTAAGTGAAGGTGCCTACGATTTGAAATCATTCCAAGTTTTTGAAGGGAAGACGGACTGCAGCCTCTGCCATGTTGGAATTTCAAACCCAAAACAGCTGCTTGGAAGGAGCCAGCATGCCAGAGGCTGGGCGCAGGCGCAGAGCGCCGCCGAGCCAAATTCAAATCACTTTCACACTAAGAGCCAAAGATCAGTTTTCAAAGGAGAGAGGGAGAAAGAGACGGCGGCGGCCGTGAGGGAGAGGAGACGCGAGGCGGTGGCGAGAGGCGGGCGGTGGCGAGAGACGGGCAGCGGGAGGACCGGGAGGGAGAGGGAGAGGCGCACGGAGCCCGCGGAGCTGGAGGGGGAGAAAGGGAGGCGGGAGGCGGGCGAGCCGGGGACGCGCCAGAGATTCATGGGCAGGGAGGGCTCAATGGCCGCGCCGCGCTGGCCGGCCGGCCGGCCGCTGGGGTCATGTTACACGGCCCGGGCCGCGGCGGCCGCCCACCCTCGCCGACGCGCCCGCGCGGCCCGGAGGGGGCCCCGAGGGCATGATTCCGCGCGCGGGCGCCCGGGGGTCCCCTGGCCCGCGCCCGCGGGCGGCCCGGCCCGGGGACAGGGGAGCGACGCCGGGAAGGGAGGGGGCCTTTCTTTCCCACGCGTGAGCGGCCGGCCTCGGGGGGCCTCGGACGGGGCTGCGCGGCTGTGCGCCCGCGGGCCCCTCCCCGCCCGCTGCCGGCCCTCCCGACAGCTGCGGCGGGTCCGCCCGCCCCCACCCCCTCGACTCCGCGCACAGGACAAGATCTGGCCCCGGGAGCCAGGCCCTCACCCGCGCTCTCCCCTGGGCCCCCGGCACCAGACAGAAAATGACTTTATCTGCCAAGAAGGGACAACTTCGGGGTGGGGTGGGGAGGGGGAATCCGAATGAACCGGTTCCCCTCCCCCGCCTCCCTGCGAATAAATAAAATCACAAGTGTGTGTGTAGGTGTGCGGTCCGCTCTCGTGCTCCCTGGCTCCCCTCCCTACCACCCCCAGGCGGCTCGGGCAGGGGAACGCAGCGCCCTGGGAGCCCCCGGTGCGGGCTGCCGGCGCGCGGGCATAGACGTTAGGCTTCTGCTTTCCCAGCCCCCTTCTAGGGAGCAATCTGGGGACCCAGGAGTGGAAAGAGAGTAGGGGCTTTGTGGTGCTGGGAGCTGAGGAAGAATGAAATGTGCAGTTGAGTGTGTTGCTCGCATCCCAGGGAGCAATGCAGTGCTGATTGTCTGTTGCTGAGATAGCCTTTTGTTCGAAACATAAGGTTTAAGAAACACACACACGTTTTCCGGGGTCTCTTGTTAGATGTAAATGTGCTGCATCCAGACGCTTACTATGCAGTGTAAGCTCAGTTGGTTTACTAATCACCCCGCCCCACCCCCAAACACCCAACATCATTTGAATGGGAACCTCATTCAGACTTCTAGGCTTCGAGTATTGCCTTCAACCTATTTCATTCTAGACTAGCCAACCATCCAACTGAGATAATAAAGCAAACAATAACATTTGATCATGATGTCTACGAGATAATGTGCCTGGCAAAGTTCTTTAGGAATTGTAATGAGAAAGAGAATGAGTGGGGTAATAATTTCTCTTCGTTTTCATTAAATGCGACTTTAATAGATAAATGCTAAGTTTATACTTTGGCCTGGTGGACATCGGTCCTGTATATTTCAAAGAAGCTGGGAATCAAAGAGGCAAAATATATATTCGACCAGGAGCCCATCAAGCTGAAAATGTTACCTTTGAAGGCTGGGACCGAAAATATACTTTTTAGGGCTAACTCTCCTCACTTTCCCCCCGCCCCACTTCTCTGCTATAGGTTTAATAGACTAAATTATAGCGGCTCTCCATGATAAAATGCGGCTTTAGAAAAAATACCAAATACATATCTTGAAATTAATTTTCTCCCTTTTAGATTATCTTACCTTTGAAAGGCTAGCCATTGAAGGGATGCATTTAGCTAACACGATGAGAAAGAAACATTTTAGTTGAATCTAGGCAGATGATAGGATTTAAAAGACAAAATAAAAGTGATTCAAGATATTTCTAAGGAATGAGATTTCTCTTTGGAATGGGTTTGACCTTTCTGTGCATTTTTTAAAAAAAAAACCAGGCTTCGAAATAAAACAGAAGAACTTTATTCTGATGTAACAGAGAACACTGAAGCCCCTTTAGTTATATTTTACAAGATAGCTTTGAAAATGATATTATGAGAAGTTGCCCATTGGATTTCACCACAAAGAAATAAGTGTAGGGAAATATCTATGGGTCACTGTTGGACGGAGTACAGATGAATTTAAAAAATAACAACAACTGTGAAGAACTTATAATTTCAGTTATTGCCCATTTGGAGTATGACGACAAGAGCACACACAGCAGATGCTCTGTGCAATTCAAGCAAAACTGTTCTGTCCTTGTTTGTTAAAAAAAAAAAGTTCAAAGCTCATCACCCTTCAACACTAAATTCCGAGTTTGAATTTACAGTTCCTCATGTAAATCAAAATACTGAATAAAATATATGTAATGGAATACCCACTGAGTAAAAAACAGTGTATTTTGATGATGGACTTAAAGCAATCAGTTTTCAATATCCAAAACAAAATAAGCCCTGCTTTTAAAGGGAACAGGAAGAAGTCTGGTTAGCAGCAATTTATTAATAGAGAACTAGTATTTTTTTTCATTCCCTTATGTATTCATTTGAAATAAAGCTTATAAAATTCATCATTCAACATACAAACGAATATAATTAACTTTGGAATCAAAGAAAGGTAAACTATTTAAAAGAGCATTACATGTATTTATTCAGAGTTTCAAAACTGTCCAAAATTACATATACTCCCAGGGAGGAAAAAGGTTTATGTATAGAACATATATTATGAGATTTGCATGACAAATAAGATCCACAGTACAGTTTGTCATTCCACTATTTCTAGCTTTCTTTTTTTTTTTTTTAGGTATGCATAAAGTTTGCTTTTCTCCAATTACTTTTTCTCACAGGAAGATAAACCTAACTGTTTTTCAAAAAGATTCATTCTTTGTTTGCAAAATTAGTACAATGTTTCTGGGTTTTGTTGTTTTAATAAAACTATCTTTATAACATATATGATTAAATAGCATTTTAACAGTCACCATATTCTACTTACATTTACTTCTTCAACTTTGATTCAAAAGAAATGTTTCTATTTGTAACATATCTATCTATATTTTATGAAAATTTTCTTGTGATGATATGAGGTTAAGAAATTGAGTCTTTAAAGGAAGTTGATTGGCTAGTCAAGGAAATAGTTAATTCAGTGAAAATTTTCTTGGACTAAAATTTTTTTTCCTACAGCATTAATCATATTACTTCCTTTTTTAATGTAAAGAGAATAAATATGAATTTCTAATACACACTACATTTTAGGTTTTTTAAGAGACTCTAAATAAACAAATTTTTTTTTTCTCTCAGGAGGTGTGTGTGTGTGTGTGTGTGTGTGTGTGTGTGTGTGTGTGTGTGTTTCTCTCAAATTAATGCAGACGGGAAGAATTCTATTTGTTCTTATTCTACACATGTATGAAGCAAGAAAGTGAAAGAGAAATAAGCAAGGTGATATTGAATATGATTTTCCAGGTGACCATATGCTTATCTGTATTGAACTAAGGATAATTTGACACAGGTTAGATACAGAAACATGCTTTATCTATGTGAAGGAAGAAGAAAAGGAAAGCAAAAGATGAGAGTAGACAGCATAGAACTGAGATGAGGCTGACAAGGGGCTTTAAAGAGAAAAAGATGTTTGGGGAGACTATTGTGTTTGGTTTTTCATGAAATGCTAACTAAAATTCAATTTAATTTTTAAATACTTCTTTTAATTCCAAAGCTTAGTATTAACTATTTTAATAAAATGTTAAACTATTAATATTTTTCCAAGCTACTGTGTTCCAAAAAATATTCTAAGATTTAGTATTATTTATTAGACCCAGTCATTTGTTTCATATTGCTCACAAAATCTAACATAGGTCTTACATAACGTAAATTACTGTCACAATATTTTTGAATGTTTCCACAAAATTGTGGTTTATTTTAAGACTCTTAATTTGCACTTCAATTCAGCTAAGACTACTAAGAAGTCCTTATTGTACATCCCCTGCCTCCGCTCCTCCCCCCCAAAAAAAAACTAGTGGAGATCTTGACCTCATTTTAGTAAAATTATTCAATTTGTTAGAATTACACTTGAATACAGGTACTGTCAAATTGTATTAGAATGGTCTATATATCTTTTTCATGATCTAACCCTACGATAGAGAGACATCTGGAAAATCCTGTGATAGGTTCATTTTGTTGTTGTTTTGTTTTGCAAAAGTATATTTTTCATTCACTCTAAATGGTGATAGTGTTCACACGTTGGCTGCAACCATTGCCTGATTTTTCATGATTCTCAATTTCACTTAGAAAGGACATACTGAACACATACTGTGGTAAGAAGTGTTTCCAAAAAAAATTGCAGAGGGTTGAAAGAAAACGGACATTAACCACTTATGAATGAGACAAGATAAATATAGTTCAAAGTGAATGCTGTAAGTCACTCACAAAGAAGTTCTGTTCAGAAGAAGGTACGGCTCCTTCGTGAAGGAGAGGGCAGTTTTCCTGGCCTTTGTCATCTAGGTCTCTATGCTGCAACACAACAAAATGCATGTGGTTTGCATACACTGTACTGTTTGTCCCCTCTATTCCTTGCTTTTCATCGTGCCCTCTGTTTTCTCCTCCTCCTCTGTGGCCTAACCCCCTTCAGCACCCACCTCCGCCTTCCTAGGGGCTCTTGAGTGCCTTTCCCCTGGGCCCTCAGATTCCATCAGCCTCTCTTTGCACCTTCATATCATGTAATAAGTTCCTTTGTGTTTGTCTCCCCTGTCAGATTGTAAGCTTCTCTAAGGCAGGCAATAGTCATTTCTGTCTTTTCCCCTTCCCACAACAGTATTTAACACAGTGACAATCCTAAATAAATGTTTATTGAGGAAATTGAGTCGACTTGTAGAGTCGAAAAAAGGCATGCGCAAAGGCAGAGAGAAAGGAAATTATATGAGGGCCTTTGCAAGAAACAGCATATAATCTAGTTTGGTTGAACCTTTGCTTTATATTGGCACTAAAGGGGAAATGAGGATGGAAATAAGAATTACGGATGCGGAGTGCAGGAATTTCAGTCAGTCCTTAGAGGAGAGATTTGCATTTCTGGTAGGTGACAAACAGGAAGCTCTAGAAAGTTTTTAATCAGAAAATTTGTGTGGTCTCAGCCCTGCTTTAAGAAGATACAGGTAATGGAACTGGAAACGGGGCAACTAGCTGCGAAGTTATTGCAATGGTCCATCATTTTTTGTCCCCTCAAACTGTCAATTTTTCTTGTAGGGTTTGGTGACATGCTTCCTTGACTTTTTTATAGATGGTCTACTTGTATTGATTGCTTGATACTGCACGTTCAATTTGTAATATTACAAAATGTCAGTGTGTTTAAAGGCATTCGTTTAATGTCAAAGATATAAAAAGGGACAATACCCTAAAATTGAATGTTTTTTTTTCTCTGAAACTGAACATAGTCTTTTTTCTCATTATTTTGCCTCCCTCTCCCCAGCTCCACTACCACTTTAAAATTAGTTCCGCTCAGACTGTGCTTTTGGTTTAGCAGGTATTTCATTTTCAAGAGAAGTAATGCCTGAAGACCAGAAAAGTTTTTCCCCACAGTAGGTTTGAGCAAGGAAAATAAGCAAAGTGAATTTGGTTTTTATATGCTGAATAAAAATACAGATGCGCATTTTCTTCATTTCAAGTATATTAAAGTTTCCTAAACAGGATTTTTAATTCATTTAAAACAGCATTAGGTGAGGTGGGCTGTTGGTGCTTTGAATTAATGTGCAAGCTGTTAATCTCCATAGACCTGGATTTAAAATTAGACAAAGCAATAATTAGTTTGGCACCATCATTTCACTACCCAGAGGGTAATAATGTAGGTCATAAAATACTACAGCCTGGCACAAGTTTTTTTGTACAAAACAAGGATCTAGTATTAGGTGGTGTGAAAATTTAAAAAAGAAAAAAAGAAAAAGGTTGTCACTGGGAAGTATAATAGCTTAGCTTTTGATGTATGTCCCAGTATTCCTGAAGAGACCTAAATTCAAAAATTCTGATCAGGTTTTCCTGGTTTATGGTGAGGCTTTCCCTTCTAAGTATACAAAGAGATCTTCATAGCGTCTTCTTTCAGAAGATGTTTTATTTTTCCCTGTAATATTTTTTTACATACAGCATTGGTGTATTTAGTCATAGAATTAAACTTTTAATTAGCGCTATGCTTTTATTTTTCTCTAGCTATTTTTTCCCACCAGTTCGTTGTTCTGTTAAATTATAAAAATTGTATACTATAAACATTTTTTTTTAATATAGAAGCATTGCATTCAAGGAAGTGCTTACCATACCTACCTTGATTTGTTTTCATGGCAAATGACTCCTGGCAATATCAATAATTCAAGAACAGAAACAATGAAAATACAGAGGAATTGCATTCAGATACTTCTTCCTGTCAATCATCTTTACCAGATTCCTATTTGAACATTCTGAAATGAGGAAGACATCAGATCTAGCCTTAAGTATGAGTAATAGTTGTCTATTTCCTTACACTGCTCACCCCAACTCGGCTTTTAAAGCACAGGTATCTTGGGTGTCTCTATGTGCCTTAATATTTCCAGTTATGGAAATAATGTTTTAATATTGTATTGAAAATATATTTCATGCAATATACATGTACAGACTTTCTATTTTACATAAAGCAATATGCAAACACCTGTGTGTATCTATAGAGCGTGTTCAATGTATTAGATGAGTACATTCACAAATCATTTAAGTTGAGCTCTTCAAGTAATGTGAGCTACTGATACAAACTTGCTAATGATAATTATAGAACTGATGCTGATTTAGTCATTTCAAAAAAGCCACGGAGGCATAATTAGTGTCTGAATGGCCTCAATATTGCATTATTAGGAGGCTAGGGTGAAACTTGAAATGAGAACATCAAGGCTGATAACAGAAAAGAAAACATGAAATACATACATAATTCATTCTGAGATATTATAAAGGTTTATAACCAGAAACAATAATTTGCAGAAAGCATCTCGTACTGGAGCCAACTGCAATCATTTGGTCAACCTGTTAAAGATCAAATAGTATATTCTTAGCTATTCTCAGTGGTGTCTTTGTAATAAAGTAGCAGCAAACAGACACTGTTTGCTTCTGGTCACTTTTAAAGAATGTTCAGTTTATCAGTGGGGACTTTAATCTCAACCTTAATAGAGTACAAAAGCAGCCTTGTTCCTGTGCTTCTCTGCTTAAGGCCACAAGCCATGTGCGTTCTTGAGATTCAAAAGAAGAAAAATAAAATTCTCCTTCTGAGAACACTAAATACTGTGTTGTTTTTTTCCCAAGGAGTAAAAAGTAATTTTCATTCGCTTTTCTTCTCTTGACGCTTTCCTTCTCTCTTTCCTTTCTCTCTTGCCGATACACAAACGTTCCACCACACTTCACAGTCATCACTGAAGTGAAGACAGGCAGAATATCCATGAAGTATTCCCTGACTTGGACCTCTGCCAGGCCTACCATTATCAAGTGACCTGTGTGCTGGTTGACGAGAGCATTATAACTCAAATCCTCCTTTTGAGTACTCTCTCCTATAGGGGGCAACAGACATGAGGAATGACTAGAATGACTCCTGAATCAGGTAAAAAGTAGAAATAGTCTTCCTCATTCTTCCTCATTAACATAGCTATACAAGTGATTAGACAAAGGCATCTTTAAATATAATCTGTCTGCTACCTAAAATGCTTGCTTCCAATGTGGTTGTCATTACTATTACGATTTCCCCAAATGACAAGTTTGGGTCATATTGCATAAGAGAAATTTGGACTGTAGTTTAATATTAACATGGATAAGTGTAAATATTGTCCTTCATTCTCCAGTGAGGTGTCATATTTACAGAACAATCAGATTTTCAACTATCTGGATGAAAAGAAACTTAGGTCACCAAAAAGAGTGGAAAGAATGAACCCTCGGATTCAGGATGAGGTATTATGTGGATCATGTATGGTGTAGCACCAGACTCTATTCTAATCTCCCCAGTAACACAACTTAATAAAAACAATGAAGTTAATTCGTTTACAACAGTCTATCCACCCTCCCCCAATAACTAATAAACACTGAATGTTAACGATATCCTTGATAAATTCAGTCTTTGGTTTGTAGTCCTATAGTGAGACAGGTGGGAATACCCGAAAACTTTTTTTTACACTCTGATAACTAACTACAAGAAGTTACAGAGTCTTTCTACCCCTCCATTTCCATACTGATGAATGGAGTTGCCAAATGTATGACAACTAACCGTAGCCTAGGTCCTAAGAAATTTATAATCCCTCTATAGAAATTTGAAGCAAGGCAGTTCTCGGGGTTCTGATCTTAAACATTTTGGTGGCATTTCTTTCACCTTACGGGTACGACAGCTTCAGACATCACTGTAGGCAAGACTACATCCAGAGGAAGAAAAAAAGTGTTGTTCTTCATGTCTCTTTTCTTTTCTAAGGAAAACCATTTCCCAGACGCCATCAAAAAATTTATTCTTACCATACTGGGGCACATTTCTGTGTTTAAACCATGATGGGCAAGGCAGTGAGACCACTGAGACTGGCTTCAATCAATCATAAATCAGTTCCTGTGCTAAGAAATGGTTCACCTATTGAAAAATACACTAATAAATTTGAAGTTTTCTCATCAAGAAAGAAGATACAGAGATGGTGACGGCAGCAGAGTTTGTAGAATGACTGCGTAAGGCCACCATTTTCTACAATACCAGAAATACCGTTTTTACCATAGTTACTGTGAATGATGCCCCTTGGAGTTGTTGCACTGCACAACCAAAGTGTTTGTACAACCTGTATTTGAACAACAAATGGAGTCTATTTTACGTGCCATACTTTCTAGCCTGGCTGTTTGGATCTGAGTCAGTCTTTATGATCTAATTTTATATCTTTTTTTTTAAGAACCTACATTTCCTAAGTTTCTAAGGCTCACAGCATGGTTATGAAGCCATCATTTTGGAAGTGATCAGGAACTTGAGATTTGGAAACTTTTATTCTGAACATTATTTAAAATAGTTAAGTGATAGCTAGCTTATGCAAATAATAGAGATGCTGACTGGGTAGATATAATAGTAAAATGAATGAAAGCATTCAAATATCAAGTTTTTTAAAAAAAAAAATCTAAAGTAATAAAGCATTTTGTCTGGCACAAGATAGATAATGAGTATTTGTTGAATAATCGAATGAACAGATGAAGTTAAGTCCACCTAGAGAATAAACAGTAAAATAGGTAAAAATAAAGTGCTCCCTGATAGTCTAAGTAGTTATTCTTAGCACCCTGGAAATATGAGCAGTTTTAAAAATGCACTACAAAGGTTTGGAATAGACGCTGTTGCACCAGCAAAGAAGTGAAACATTGGGCCATTATCAAGCACAGATATTGAATCTCGGGATTCTGAAGAAAGCCTTAACTTTTTACCTGTAATGGTTTAAAGTATAGAAGTGAACTTAAACTTATAAATTGTCATTTCCTTATATTGACAGTGAGAAAAATGACAGCTTTCAGCTTTCACTTCAAACAATTTTCTACAGGCTCATCGTCAACGTTTACCTTCCAGAAGGAAGTGGGGAGAGAGGAAGTGGAGGAGGTGGATGAGGAAAAGGTCCAGTATAAACACTGAATAATTTAAAATGTATAGAAGCATGACTTCAACTTACAAAAAATACCTACCTATAAATATTGTTTCAAAAATAAAAAAACATTCTTTTAATTACTATAATTATATTTTTGAAAGCGAAACAATTGAGTGTCACGGTCATGTAGGACACTGTGTAATGAAGGCCGTTTGTGCTCCTGCTGCCATAGCAATGACAACTTTATTTCCTTCTCACTTCTCCATATTTTCCCTGCATTATTCTTGATTTTTTCCCATATCTATAATTAAACATGATTAGATCTACTTTTATGGTAATCATATTTCACAAGGTTGGTGTTGGCTGTATCTCACAGTGGATGTGGTATTGGAGAACAATAAAATATAGATACAGACTCTCTAAAGAACCAATAGAACTTTTCAATGGTTTCTGTTAAGTCAAAATAGTCACCATGCTAGGTGAAGATAATCTTTGTCTTACACATCTTAGTCTCTTTCAGAGGGGTACTCAGTTAATTCAGGAATCTTCATCTTTCCTTAACCCTTCTCTTTTTTTTTAATAAATTTATATCTTTATTTTAATTAGTTTCAAATATACAGTAGCTTGGTTAGACATTTCTATAGTTTATAAAATTATCCCAATTGCTCTTTCTCTCCTCTGATTTTTCACCTAACCATCATATTAATGTTAACTACATTCCCTATGCCATTCTCCCCACTCCTGTGACCATCTATCAACTATTAACTTATATTTCTTTAACCCTTCACCCCATTCTCCCAACCCCCAACCTCTTCCCTTCTGTCCATTACCAAATTGTCCACTATATTTGTGAGTCTGTTTTTGATTAGTTCTTTTTGTTCCTTAGGTTCCACATATAAGTGAAATTGTATGATATTTATATTCCTCTGTCTGACTTACTTCACTCAGCATAATAACCTTGAGGTCCATCCATGTCATTGCAAATGGTAGGATTTCATTTTTTAATGGTTGAGTAATATTCCATTGTATATATAAACCATAACTTCTTTATCTAATCACCTACTGATGGACATTTAGATTGCTTCCATATCTTGGCTATTGTAAATTGTGCTACCATGAATATTGAGGTGCATAGATCTTTACGAATTATTGTTTTGGATTCATTTGGATAAATACCCAGCAGTGTAATTGCTGGGCTAAAAGGAAGATCTATTTTTAATTTTTGAGAAACCTCCAGACTTTTCCATAGTGGCTGTACCAATTTGCAGTCCTACCAACAATGTATAAGGGTTCCCTTTTCTCCGCATCCTCGCCAACATTTGTTGTTCTTTGATTTATTGATGATAACCATTCTGACAGGTATGAGATGATATCTCATTGTGGTTTTAATTTACATTTCTCTGATGATTAGTAACCTTGAGCATTTTTTCATATGTCTATTAGCCATCTGTATTTACCCTTTGGAGAAGTATCTGCATCCTTCCCTTCTTATGGTGAGCACTCTAGGGCCTGTTTTTGACTTGGAGGCTTTGGGCCACAGTCACACACTGTCTTCACTGAGGTTTGATTCATTCTTCTCAGTCTCAGTGCTTTAACCTTTATCTCAGACCATCTGCCATAGGTATGTATGGTTCTATCATGCGGTTTTCAGCTTGTACAATCCAAGTTGCATTTGGTCGTGGTGTCTCCTTTTGTCCGCTGAAATTCCCTGCCTTTTTGCCTCCCTCTGAAAAGTTCCATAATCTTTTGGATATTTTCCTATGCCATGCTTGGTATTTGTCCTCTGAGAGTCTGTCCCAGACCTAATCCTGTAGTTATCTTACTAGCTCACTGCTTCTCTTCCACAAGGACACCACGATTAGCACAAATAGGTTTTTGAGGAGAGTGGATGGGGAGGGGCCAGCAAGATACTTATACTTATAGCTAAGCCCTACTCTTCTGCTTTCCCTTTATGACAAAACCCTCCCCTTCTACCACTCTCCTCTTCCATCTCCTTTTCTTTCAATCCAGATAGAGTTTTCTCCATCTTTCTATTGGGAAAATAATATTTACTTCAGCCTGTATTATTGCCAACTCTGTTATTTTTAGTATACACTAGTAGCTGTCCCCTTTAGTATAGTAGTACCCCCTTACCCTTGAGAGATATGTCCTAAAGTCCAGTGGATGCCTGAAACCCTATATATAATACATTTTTTTTTCCTATGCATGCACACCTATGATAAAGTTTAATTTACAAATTAGGCTGAGTAAGAGATTAACAATAATACTAAAATAGGATAATTATGACTATCTGCTGTAATAAAGTTATTTGAATGTGGTTTCTCCCTCTCGGATAACTGTGATGGCAACTAAGTGATTGACAGACAGGTAGTGTATACAGCATGGATACACTGAACAAAGGGATGATTCAAGTTCTGGGTGAGACAGAGCAGGAAGGTACGAGATTTCATCATGTTGCTCAAAAGGGCCCACAATGTAAAATTTATAAATTGTTTATTTCTGGAATTTTCCATTATTTTTAGATGGAGTTTGACCATAGGTAACTGAAACCTTGGAAAGCAAAACCTTGGATAAGAAAGGACTGCTGTAAACTCTCCTTCTCTAAGGCTTTTTATTTTTAATTTTCAAAAACATTCTCTCTTAAAATTCTTTGTCTTTTCTGTCCTGTTTGTCAAGATTATTTGTCTTTAATATTGGAATTCAAAGCTGAGGTTTTGACTCTTTTCTTCTTGGAAGGTGATAAACAGTACAGTAAGGGTAATAGATATAATATGGAGGATGTCCAGGAGAAGACCAAATGATATCTCAAAATACTATCCTACTAACCTATTATATTAGCCAACTATCAATTACTTTCATGCATTTTTCAAGCACTGCATTTAGAACCAAATGTTGGATGATATTTTAGTTACAGAGAAGTATTGAGCATAACAACAAATACCTCCATTATGTTTTTTCCCCTTTCCTGCTAATAATTTGGGTCTTTGTATCTCCAACATTGTAAAAGTAGTCTCTATTGATAAACAAACTGGAATTTGTTGTGGGTTATCCATTGAGCTAGGCTTTTTACATAACTAATTTAACATAATTTGGGGAAAGGAGTTATTCTCGTAGTATTTTCAGGTAAGAAAACTGAATCTCAAAGAAGATAAACAATCTGAAATGAGGGCAGAAAATCCGGAACATGGCAGAACTAGGATTTATATTCAGTTCTATCTTATTCCAAAGTCCTTGCACTTTTTATTATGTCTTGCCCTTATCCCTCTCATTTTTAGTAGTATTTTAGTCCTCTGTGCCTTTATGAACTTCACTCTAGTATGTACATACCTAGAATCAGTGTCATGACTGCTAGGAAATTGCTCAACACTTTTCAGACTTGTTCAGGCAAAATTTTCCATCCTAATTAGATTTGAAGTTACTCACTCATGCTGTAAAATAGAGCTGAAACACTGTGCAGCAAAGTTCTTGTTTGTTGTTCTGTTAAACTGGTAGATCCTGACTATATATTTTTTAAAATGTCAACCCCTAATTAAATGATGGGGACAAGGGGAAAATACATCAGACTACACGTGTATTAATTTTTTATGTCCAATTTCTTTTGTTTGTTTAAAAAATGTGTCTGATTCGAAGTACGCAAATTTTTTTCAGTGACTAAGGTTTTGCCCTTTTCTTTGGATAAACGAAAAATGATACAAATTGAGGGTGCTTCAGCTTCTTTCATAGATAGGTTTTCTTTTCCCTTTTCTACTTTTCTTCTTTTTCTTCCTCCCCCCACCATCCCCTGTTTCATAACTGACATTTTCTCTTAACTCACAGTCATCTTTTTCAGAAAATAAAGATATGCAATGTGAAATTCATCCAGGTCTGAGGTTAAAATTGAAACAGAATTATAATGTATGTATAATGTATTATAATGTACATGTACAAATTCAAAGCGTGTTTCTAGATCTTTGGTAACTTTAATGTGCTTTAGAAAAAGCAGGCACTTCTTCTCCACCAAAACAAATGTGGAACTGTGAAACTAAATCTCTATGTATAGATAGCTCATGAGATCAAAAGGGATGTTTGAAATTCTTTAAGGCAAAGTTTCTCAAGTGTGGTCTCAATACCCCATGATATATTCATCTAGAAGAGGTTGTTGAAAGCTATTTCAGGCCAACTGATCACCAATTTTTGGAAGATTCATGGAATCCACTTTTAACATGCCCCTGTGGTGATCCTTTAACATACTCAAATTTGTTATGCATACTCAAATTTGTATGGCATAGATCTGGACCACGCCCACTCTAATGTGACAATCAAATTTCTACAATTCAAAGGACCTGAAATTCATTTATACTCAATCCTTCCTCTCTTCATCCCTCTCTCTCTACCTACCTTTGTTCCTTCCTTTCTTCCTTCCTTTCTTCCTTCCTTCTTTCCTTCCTTCCTTCCTTTCTTCCTTCCTTTCTTCCTTCCTTCTTTCCTTCCTTCCTTCCCTCCTTCCTTCCTCAACTTTTCCTCTCCATTTCTTTCCTTTTTTATATAGATATGTTGACAAACAGTTATGTAGATGATGGAGAAAGAGAAAGAGAAAATATATTATCTGCCAGCAGATAAAGCAAATATGACCTTTCTTCCCTGAAACTTAATTATTTCTCTTGCCTTACTTTGAGTAAAGGAGGACCCTCCATATTCTTATACCCAACAACACCATTGGGCCCAGCTAAGCCTTTGCTTTTTTATGCGATTCTTTCTTGTCTTAAAGCTCTTAATTTCATCTAAAGATCTTTTTGTCCCTCATTTAATAAATACTAATATTGTGTTCAAAGCTATAAAATGCAACAGGACTACTATAAAGAGACATATTGGTCTGAAAATTATATCTTTTATTAGGACATTTTATAACTGGCTCTAACACTACATTTTCTCACATCTGTTTTGATACCTACATCCTTCCATCTACCTTTATATTGAGCTAGACGTGGGCTCCGTTGTTGGTAGAGATAGAAATCACCTATGTAATAATCTTCAATATCCTCAAAGTTAACCCTTATTTATTCCTACATGCACATGTACACACACAATTTTGGCTAAGTATCAGTAGCTCTTCAGGGAAACACCTTAGATATTATTTAACCTATAAAGTCCTTCCAAATCACCAAATCTAAAGGAGTTATTATTTGTCCCTTTTATGTTTTGTGCTCCACTATATTGCCATTAAACACACTACTTTAGCATCATTTCTAGCCTCTATCTTATCTCATACTTCAAACACTTTAAGAATAGAAATTATTTTTGTAAAGTCATCAGAGCCCAAAACAATTCCTAAAACACAGTGGTACTTTTAAAAATCTCTTGAATAAACAATTAAAAATAAAATTATTTGAAATAAAAGTAAATTTGTACAGCTATAATTGAAGCTATTATTCGTTGAAGACGGGAACTTACTTGTTACCATTGTAAGTGTAGCTGGTGAAAAAGTATTGAACAAATAAATATATTGTTCAGGAATGTAACTAAACTCAGTTTACCATGATAGTCATCACATTCTATTAAGTACACAAATGCTATTAAACACATATACTTACACACATTCACACCTATGTATTTTCTTATAATACCTTGTTATGAAACATGATACCTAATTTTTTTTCTTTTAAACTGAAAAAAGATAAAATATGTATAACTAACTACCTACTACAAACCATTCAGGATGATTCTACTGCAATGTGTAATCTGATTGCTAATTAGTGTATATGTGTCTATACCTATGTCTGTAGTTTTTAGTGATGTGTGTGTGTGCATATTTATCTATGAACATACATACACATATATTCATGTACATATATGTGTGTATGTATCTCCATATGGTCTTCCAGAATAAATATGTATGTGTGTATAAATAAAGAAAAAAAGCTATGTGGTTTTCAGGCTTTACAGAAAATTTAAGTAAATTAACATATTTCTTTGTAATATCCAAATGATGTTTTCTTTAGAAATACTGTAATTGACTATAAGAATTACTCTTATAGGATAATTATAACATGTTTATACTGTCAAAAATCTTTCTCTCTTTTTTGTTTTTTTCTTTTAGTTTCTTCTGCTGTTTTTCTTCTTTCCACTCACCTACTCTTCTTGCTCTCATGTCAAATATATACACAAAAAACATATTGAAAAGAAACGATAATGACTGAATTGTGTGTCTTCAGTGAGACTCCATGTGAACAACTTAGTCAAAGGATGCACAGTAGAATTCCAAAGGGAACTTGTGTTTACAATGTCTTCCTTATCATTATATTCTCAGGCAGATGAGTCATTAGAGGGATCATATCTATATCTACAGAAAATGCAATCCTGCCCCAACATTTCAATCTTCTTGCTGGGCTGAGCCACATGCTACTTGACATTTGATTGGTCACAAGTAAATAAAGGCACAAAGCTTCCTCACATTAGAAAAATGCGTTTAGGAATTGTCTTTGAACTGAGGTGAAGGTGGCAGGATTTTATCCTATAGGACTGTACCTTGCTTCTTGTTTTATAACCCACAAACAGAAATGAGTCAAGGTTTTGAACGAGTAACAACAGCAGTCTCCACTGTGTGTTCTACTCTGTCAACTAACGTGATCTCACCTAATGCAATATATGCAGAAGTATGATCGGGTACTTCTGACTCAGGATGATCTGCTCATTTTAGAAAAAGAAAAACTGCTGGCTTCATTTTGCAGGTTATCACTCTAAGCCTTGATATGCTTGGCACCAGTGACCTCTTAAATTGTCTTATTACCTTGTAAATGGGCACCATGCCATGCTAGCAGATGGACATAAAGAATGCCAGAAACCTGGGTTGTGTATCATTTTTAAGTATAGGTGTCCAGAAATCTATGACATTTTAAATGCAACTTTTGAGCTTGAAACACACTTAGAGAGAACATTAGCACACTCAGGGGCTTGTGAGATAATAGACAGCATTCTAATATGCTGAAGGTGGATTTAGTATGATAAGGGCAGGTATAGATCCTGGACCTCTCTGGATCTTTTTATCACCATCAGTTTGTCATATCAAATTACTGAGAATTTGTTCTAAAAAAACACCGAGGTTCATGTCTCAGATGGCAAGACACAAGAGAAATAAATACCCTGGGCTTTGTTGACCACAAACAGATTATTTAACCTCTCTGAACTTAAATTTTATCACTTATAAGATGTGAATTGAGGTAGTAAATTATATAGTGTTAGGAATTTGTATATGTACCTCGCAGAGTTATTGTGTGAATGAATCATGGTACTGCTTAAGAAAGTATTCTGTGAATTGTACAGTGTCATTCAAATGAAAGTTGGTAGTGCAGCTAACTTTCCTAGTGCTGATTGCAGTTCTGAGGAAGAGAATGTCAAGATTAAATTTGGGCATCAGAAATTCTTGTCACTGAGTTGCTGATGAGAGGTTAACAGTGAGCTCTGTTTTGTCAGAAATTTTTTCCCCTAGATTGGAAAGGGCTAGCTCTTCATGACATCTTCCCTGGGCAGACAAGCAGAAAGGTGATTTGTAGACCACATTTATGCTACCAAAGAAAAGAGAAGAGCTGAGGAATTTTCTAGTGATTCTAGGCATTATAGACAGCTGATCTAGACCACAAGGGTCCCCAAGTGAAATTGTGAGCATAAATTATTCAGAACAGATCCCTGTGCAGGTCAGTGCCAGTTGACCATAAATTTGCTCAGCCCTTTGCTTCATATTGGTTTTGGCCTTTTGTGCCCAGAAGACTTCTGACATTCATTGTTCTGTTGGACTTGTACTGAAAGTTAAAAAACATGAAAAACAAAAAAGAAGCATTCTGCGGATATTTACAATTTTATGTTTAGTATAATTTGCTCAGTGTATTAATGTAGTTAAGTATGGCATCATCGCACAACCTGGATCACAGAAGTTAAATAAAAGAAATCATAAAACTATTGTCCCTACCAAGCTCTATAATCTGTAAAGTTGAGAGAATACAACATTGGGTTTCCAGTTGTTTTTCTTCTCAGAAAATGCTGTGGTGATGACTGTAGACTGGATCCTTCCCATTTTCTTCTGCCAGTGAACCAGTTTTATGCTTGTTGATTGAGTGGGAGGAGATGAAAAACACGACGAAATGCCTCCTCCACAAATCTCTGTGATTGTGACATAATACAAAAAAGTGATTTCTTCTTTTTATTGTGGCTCATCTCAATATGAAGTCCAATATGTGACCAATGACTCAGAAATTGACACATACTTTTAAAAAATTTCTTAATATATCCGAATCTTATATTAGTCATTGTTTTCCCTTCTAAGATTTTTCTCATTTTTATTTTATTCTCACTTTAAATCTGTTAGTTTGTTTTTGTTTTATGAAGTGCTCATATCTAAAACAGACAAGTGAGAAAAAACTGGATTCTAAGTTCATCTTTATTTAATGTTAGCAAATTTTCAGCTGATCAACTACCACTGGCTTATCTGAGACTAGGGAATTTAAGTGATGATTATGTGGACTAAAATTATTTCTCAAAATCATCTTCCTTTAAAATTTTTTAACAATATTTTTTTTAGAAAAAAATACGTTCATTGGGGTAATAGGTTGAATTTCATATTAAAATAATACAGCTCCTCTTTTTAAGGAACAAATTAGATTGGAGAATAAAAACGATATTAATTATTGAATTAATGTTAATTTTTTAAGTTCAAGAAAATTTTAAGTATGCTTAAAGTAAAACAGCACTGATTAATATTTTTGAAGTGTAATTATGATAGAAATAAAAATAAATGAGATTAAAATTATACTAATGGAGGATAGTTTCAATGAAACTGGCATCACATGTCAATTTACTGTCCAGTTTGACATGTTAATTGTGTTTTTATCACTGAGAGTTTCCTCAGAAAATTATAACAATAACAAAAATAACAAAAAGAGTTTAAATGTGCCTGTTTGGTTTGCACAGTCTGAGCGATGAGCTTTTTATGTGTCTGACTACTTACAAAATGCTAAAAAACTGCAAATCTGGGGGAGAAAGGGGAGCATTTGTTTCTCTAAGCCTTCTGCCCTCTTATCTAGCTGTTTTGATGTGAGCTGCATTTCGACATAAGCATGACACATATCTTTCTAACTGCTCTAATGTAAATTCTTGTTATTTCAATGTGTCTTTATTGGTGGGTTAGTGCTGGTGATTAGTAGAGCATAAATGTATGAATACTTAGTAATGGAGTACTATAATTTAACTGTAAGTATTGAGTAGTAGATTTCCATATTGGCAATATGACTTGTGCTGTACTGTTCTAAACAGTAAATGAACTTTGACACTTCTCTATCAACCCCTATCTAGTAAATTCTTACCATTCCAAAATGAAACATCTTTTTTTTAAGAAGTCTCGTTTTATTAATATAATGTAGTATGTGGTATTCACTACACATATGCAACTTGAAATGAAAATATTAGCAGCTGTCTGCAGAGTGTTTTATGGCTTACAAAGCTGCTTCATCTACTCAACTCTATTTAAAAAAGAACTTGAGACTCAAGGGAGTTAAGTGATTTGTCTAAGATCTTATAGCTTGGTGAGTGGCACAGAGTGGACTTGACATCTTCTGACCCTAAATCCTAAGCTTTTCTTATTGTTAAACTGTTTTTCCCTACAGAGTGCTCAAGGGTAAGGGCTTTGGGGTCAGATGACCTGGGTTTGAATCTCAACACTTGAATTAACCTTCGGCGAGATATTTAACATCTTAGTCCCTGTGAACTGGGGAGACTCTTAGTAGCAAACTTATGGAGTTGTGAATGAAACAAAATAACATACTGCTACTAGCACAGGGCCTGGCACATTGTAATCAATAAATTTATATATTTTTGTTATTGTTAACATGTATAATGATGTGCTTACTTATGTTCACCAGTCATAACTTGTATATTTATGTGTTTTGACTTCCATCAAGTCTTAACTCATCTCTCAAGTTTCTCAAGGGAAATAATTTTCAATTCATTTTTATTCTCTGTACATGTTGGAAAAATACTCTTGGAATTAATGTGGAAGTGAATGATGCTAGAAAAGCTTTTGGAATGAATGCTGAAGTGAATGAAAACAAAATGTTTTAACACGGCACTTAATTAAACTATTGGAAGTAATTGAAACCTATTATAAGTATCTATTCTAGAGAATATGAATAACTAAAATTCTGAATTTTTTCACTTGTAGTCCAATTAGTAGTAGTGTCTTCTGAATTATGATGCCAATACTTTAATCTAGTTTCTTTATTGATGCAGAAACTCTCTGCTTTCACATATAATCATTTTAATTTTTGCATATCTAGGTTTTTTATGTTTTGCCAGTTCTCTCAGACAAATATTCTTATGTATCACAGGAAGTGCAATTTTAATATCCAATTGAGTTTACCAAATAACAAAATCTGGTTGCTTATGATTTTTTTTGCATTTGGTAACATATTTAGTCATTAGCATGTAATCAGCCACAATGTACAAAGATCTTAGACTTGCTTTTTAAAAAGACTTTATGTCATATAAAGTAAGCAAAGATGAAAGAACCAATTTCTCTAAATGTGAAGCCATCACATCTAGATATGGAAGAAAGAAAACTAATACAGTAAGAGTATGTGTGTAGCAAGTAGGAAAAAGTGTGTAAAATGCTAAATTCAATTAGGTTAAATTTCAAACTAATAAATGTATATAATTTCTGGGGCAGTTATTGCATTTATCTTCTTTCCTTATTGCTAAGTCTGAGAAAATCTTAATCTCTTAGGAGTTCATCAACCTCACTGCTTCTTCTGTACCTGAGGTCATGTTCCCTTGCCATAGGAAGGTTTAGAAGCTTGTGATGTCATAGAGAATAATGACTTTAGCTGAGGTAGAAACAGCAGGAGCTGAGAACTCATAAGCAACCAAGAGATTGTTTTCAGGCAAATGTTCTTGGCAACAACACAAAGAGCATATAATAAATGACTATCTATACTCTTCTCAGGCTTTCTTACACTTCTTTAAAAATGGTTTTGGAAAAAGTGAAGCACTGAGATTAATAAAAACATATAAATTAATATAAAATGGCCAGGCATTTACAACCTAAAAGACTAACCTTCCAAGAGACCACTCTCCCTGTGACCTCCAGAATCACCAGGACTCATACCAAAATTGATTGCCTTTCTGAGTATCAGTATTATTGGACAGCTGAAGGAACGGATGTAAGCAAGATTCATGACTAGGATGGCTCTGGAGTCTGTAGAGTCCTGAGGTCCACACCAGGTTAGCTCTGAGGCTCTTGTCAGGGGGGAAGCTGGTTTCTAAAGCCCCACAAAGAAAGTGTAGGGCACTTTCTTATTCACTCTTTAGGGCATTGCTGTGCATCTCGAACCACATTCAGGTATCTAAGGAAGTGCTAGATTTCTAGAGAATTAATCTTTTGGTTGTCTGCTGACCAAAACAGCTCCTAATTTTACTACACCCTGGGGAAAATTCTGCATATTCACAGTTTTCCATGCTCCGCAGATAAGGTTTCTTATAAACAGAAATATACAAATATGTGTATATTTAAAGTTATAGTATTTTTAGCTCATTTATATAATTTACTGAATACATGTGAAGTACTAGATGCTAAGGTGATTGCAAAAGAATATAAGTCTTGCCTCAATGAGATTACATATAATCAGGACAGAATTAGAGATTTTAGAAAGTAGGCTTGTCTAATCCTACTCTCTTATTTTATTGATGAAGAGCCCCAGGCTCAGAAGGATTGAATAACTAGGTCACAGAAATTAGTATTAGCTGCAGGTCCCTTTCTAATAATAATAACAATAATGCCTTCGGTCACGTGGATGATGACCACCACTGCAATTACTCTAATCCTTACTATGCACCATCTCAGTGCTAGGTGCTTTGCATGCATTGTCTCACTTAATGACCCAGCAAACTCAGAACTACCACCATCCTCTTTCTATGGGTCACATGGCTAGAAATGGCAGAGAGTGAGTGAGTTAGAATTCAGTACTGTCTGACTTGCCATCGTGCTCTCAACCAGAGAGAGCTTTCCACATGCCTTGTGCCCTTTTCCTTACATGCTTGTGATGAAAAAGAAAATAAATGAGAGTTAGTATATACCAAAATGCTAAGCATAATATAATCAAGTGCCAAAGCAAAGGCAGAGATAATGGATGTTATGAGCAGTCAGAAACAGCGCAGACCACTCTCATCCCTGCATGGAGGGTGCATGAGTGAAGTTGCAGAGGGAGTGCTGAGTAGAGATAGGTGGGAAGAGGGGGTGTGAGGAGCTTAGCTTTACTGAAGGAAGTGTGCATTTGGAGGACTAGCCTGAGGACCTTTGGCACTCTCAAGATGAGTAGCCACTTATTATTGTTATTGTTACTATTTCAGCTTCACGAGCTTTTAAAAATTAAGGCAGGTGTCTTTTTACCTGGTGTTCCAACTGCTCTTAACTTACATAATGTTTTGCTAATTCAAAGAAGCAAGACACTCCAAAACTTATTCCATAACTAATGCGTTGTATCATGATACATTATGTGACTTTGAATAATAGCAGTTTTAGTTTTTTATCTTAAAAATAACAAACAAGAGAAATAAAGTGTCGAGCAAATGATCTCTCTCCTAGGTTCTACCTTGCAGATTTCTCTGGATAGTTCTGCATTTGTTTTTGAGAGCTAGATGATTCTGAATTAATCATGGAAGGACATTTTAAAAAGCAAACTTGGTGTTTAGACAATTTTGGAGGAGGGGAAGAAGATAAAGGAAGTAACTGTACAGGATAATTAACGTCTATCTTTCCATTTATCTTTGAAGTTCAGGCCTGCTTGATTGACCTTCTCTACCCTACTGCAGAGGCAAAGTTAATAGTGGTGGAGGTATAAATATTACATCATGCTGCTATGCTTGTGTTAAAACAAAACAAAACAAGGACAAAAAACTTTAGGTGTCTAAAAACACTGGAAGAATTGCTGTACTAAACAGAAACCCCAAATGTATAGCTCTGTAGCACCAGCTTAAAACAATACCTTAAATGGAGAAAACACCTTTGTCTTTTCTTAAGCGAACTGACTAATTGAACACTAGTATGATTTTTATAAGTTTGTGCGATTTTTCTATGAACTGTTGGACATGGTGAGCTTTAATGACTCTGTTACTCGAATGGGCATTTTTGTGTGTTTCAGTGAGTCAGCTACTTCTGGCTTATCCTGTTTGTCCCGTTAATGTTTGCTGAAGACAATGTAAGTTCAAGGAAAGGTAGAGCAACTTAGCTCCTGAATTCCCTCAGAGAATCAAAGGAGGAGGTTTAGGGTTGTTTTTAATAGAGAAGCTAACCTTGCAATTGACCACTTGACCATCCAACTATATGTATCATAGCTCTGGTTTCAGTATTAAATTGCATACTTAGCAGTGCATACATGATGGAAAGCTTGTTCAATTCATTTACTTTCCTTTTATCGTGGAAGGCATTTTCCTCACAGAAGCAGCCCTTATTAAGTAGGGGGAAAGCATATTTGACGCTCTTCACTGTCAGGACGTTCAAATGATGAAAATATTATTTATGATATGCTCCACTGAAAATGTCTTGTATGTGGAGTAGAGATGCAGATCCCTGGAGAAGATTGTCCTGTGTTTTAGAGCAGGTAAGCAGACAGAGATGAAGGAACATCACTGACAATATCCTGTAGCTCCACATTAATATGCTTGGATTTGAGCCTGATGTTTCCCAAACAGGCTAGATGGTGCCTCTTTAGATTCTGCTGCTGACAGGCTGCAGGCTGGAGGTGATTCTTGCTGGACTCTGCAGTTTTCTGGTTTTCCTTGTTTGACAGAATCCAATTCTTTTGACCTTCAGGATATGGAGCAGAACTCATCGCTTCCTCCTGGCCTACCCGAGTAAGTAAAGTTATGCTCCTAGAATACCGCTGCCATGGTTAGTTTAATGTTAATTTATTGCAGAGATGGTTTTATGCATATGACTTTATAACTGTGCACGTACCCTGAGACCTCTGAAGGTCAAATAAATAATAAATACTCATTAAGGACTTGGTGGTGTTGCTGAAACTGGTCAACAAAGGTGTCATTGGTGATACTTTTGTGTGGATAAATAAAATCTAAGTCAAGCAGGACCTAATATTAAACTTCTAGGGTATTTTGCTTTACTGCTCTAGGAAATTATATGCCAGCAATGCCTATTCAGTCGTTAAAATAGTGAGATGGTTTAAAACTGGGAGTTTCTTCTTGTTTAATATATTTTCTATATACTAATGGAATTTTTCTGGATTTTCTTCTTTGCTGTGTGTTTGTGTGTCTGTGTGTGGGTACATTTTCACTGGAGAATGGGAGTGGTGGTGTAAAGGGGAAATTGAAACAATATTAATATCTCGCACTTCTTTAAAAAGTCTCCTCTGATTTTCACAAGTTGCAGAAGGATACCCTGATTTTTACCTGTGCGTGAGATACAGAACAGTGTCAAGGTAACCTCAGATTGCAGCTGCATAATTCCCTCCATGAAAACGTTGGCACCGAAATGTGGTGTGTTCAGAGCTCTTCAGAGCAGAAGTGCTGGCCCCATTCCGACTTGCTGTCTCTTTCTCCTCTCCTCCTGTGAGCTCATCTTCCCTCACTGGGGGCCTAGATGTGGAGCGAGGAGAAAGTACTCTATGCTTCCTACCCCTCCTACCTGAAAAATGCTGAATCACTGAATTTTGATTGTGGATAAAATTTAACTCTCTAACAGAAAAAAAAAAAACAGTAAAATCTAAAAAATTTGGTTGATGTCATTTATATAATCTTATCAAACAACATAACTTATTAATTTTTTAGAGAATGCTACTTTAAAATCTTCAATATTAGCCAATCTTCCAAGCATGCTTTCCTCCCATTAATTTTATTAAGTGTATTTATGACTTAATTATGCACATACATTCTATTCTTAATCCTGAAAATACTTATAGCTAAGAAAGTTAATTTAAAATTTAGCTGATTCTGTTTGTTTCATTGGCTTAAAAACACTCATAAAGAAAAAAGAAAGAAACTGGTTGTAGCTTCTGATTTTAATAACATAGAATTACTCTTAACTAAGAATATCTATCATAGATCGTTATATTCTTTATTTCTAGATGTGTCTAATTCTTATCTTCTTGTTTTAAGAACTTTTTTTTTCATGTCAATAACTAAATTCAAATGGAGATACCCTGGTAATTGAAATCTCCCTCCAATTCCTAAATTGAATCTTTGGGCCTCATTCTACTGCAGAGCCAGCTTGGGACTGGGCCTGGAATAGTGGAGAAGGAAAAGTGTGGGAGTAAGAGCATACATTACCAGGGTTATTCCTCTTCTCACCTCTTTCCCAGAGGATCCACCTAGAGATTTGGGTGAGCCCCTCCCACAGATCACTGGGATTAGTTTTATTCATCCAAAATTTTCATCTTGTTCTTGGTGTCTTAGAGTGTTTCTTTATGTGGACAAATGTAATTAATTTTTCTATGGACCAAAAAACCACAATGATTTACATTTATTGGCATTATTTACTTTCCTTGTAAGTTTTACAGGCTAAACATAAAAATCAAAAAGAAATTATTCTAGACCTGTGAGTTTTACATGACCCCACCGCCTTTAAACTAGTTGTAACTGCGTAGAATTCTTAATGACTAGTATATAATTATTAACAAGTTGATTTTTTTCAGCCACATTTAGCGATGTTGTTTTAGGCTCATAGTTTTCCCAATGTCTAAACAAGCATATCTGGCCTAAGCAAATGCAAAATCAAAAATTACTACAAGCTACCATTCACTAACGATACTTGGGGTGCCAGGCACTCTGCCAAGTCTTAGACATGCATTAGCTCATTTACTCCTCATGACCATTGCACGAGTGAGCGAAGCATTAATATTTACCCAATTGCCAAATGAAGAGACTGAGGCAGAGAGAATTTAGACCCAAGGCTAGTAGAAGAGTGGAGATTTCATCCAGTTCTACTGGACTTCAGAGTCTGTGCTCTGAACCGCAGAGCTTCAACATCCGTGAATCGTGGCATTAACTGATAAATAGTGAAAAGAGGTGGTATGCATTAAAAACAAAAGTATTTTTTTTCTTCTTAAGGAAAATCAGTAGTTGAGAAAGTGCAGTGTAAAAGGGTAGGGGACCACATATTGCTGCCCGGCAAGCCCTCTCCTGTGAATTTAAATCCAATCCGCTGTCAATATTTTCTGGCAATATTTCTTTCCTGTTACCGCTGCATCATTCATAGGTTTAGTGTTTCCAGAACTATAACACGCCAATCCTCACCATGCTTTCTCAGCACTATTTGTATTTTAAATTACTGGAACTGTTGCAGCCAATCACATTAGAAGACAGAGGACACTATTGTTAATTCCAGGCAATAATTGAAGGAGGTAAAAACCTTGAGCGCTCTACCCAACCATTTCCCAGATGTTTGTCAGATTTGTCTATTTTCTCTAACTCAGTGCAAATACAGAGACCCATGAAAATCTGTCTCTTTCCTTTTGTATTGACTAAGTTCTAGGAAAAAATGTTTTCCTGAACAACAACAAAATACTATTGAGAGCTTGTAGTTCAATCTATAATATATTTGTTTGTAGCTTCTCTGAAATCTGTCCCTTTTGTGTAGGACTTTGACTTGATTTTTTTAAGCAACACTGCTCAGCTTTGTCCTTAGACCTGCAGACTTTAAAAATACCCTAATATGAAGCAAGAGAAAATTTTCAAGGACAAGATTTGGCATTAGAAAGCAAAATGGGAATAGCAGAAATTCACCTTTAGAAGAGCTCTGATTTATTTAAATCCCCAATTCAGTTTTCTATAGATGGATGTTCCTTTAAAAAGAACCCATTTCTAAGTATTAATTCTCCCCTTTATAAAATTGTGATAATATTCCTTACACACTTACATCACAAGCTTCTGATGGTGAACAGGCAAGATAATTTGCAGTTCATTAAAGTTAGAAAATTTTAATTTCACTACTAAAATTTGTGAAAAAAAATTCTATATAAATAAGTGAAAAAATAAAATTACCATATACATGTGAGCTATGGTTCCTACAATCAAACTTTTGGACGGAGTGGGTTTTGGACAGGGAGCTTGCAAGCTGAATTATGAAAACAATAGGTTGAGATGGTAAGATTGCCAAGGACACATTAAAACGCACATGCAATTATTCAATGCTTTTGACAACAAATATGTTTTACATATATCAAGAAAAGTGTTTTATTGTTATTATTTTTGACACCAGAAGAATAGTCAAATATTTTCCTGAATCTTTAAAGGTACAGCACACTGCCTGGACTTCTTCAAGTGCTCAACAAATTTCCACCTATTTGACAAATCCTTTTTTTTTTAGTGATTTGTTTTTGAAAAGCAATGGAATATGTATTTTTAGAGCATACAGGTAGTGAGTTACCAGCACAAACCACAGTGGTTAATAACATGGGTCTTAGAGTGACACACATGAGCTTGAGTGCAGCTCCTGTTAGGGCTGTGTGTGATGGAGGCAAAGCACACAATTTCTTTGATCCTCAGTTTTCTCATATGTAAAGTTGGGGAGAGGATAACAATATCACAGTGTTTCTTTGTGAGTTAAATTGGATGAATCATTTCAAAGTGTTCAGTGCAGTGCAGGCACATAACAATTGCCCACGAATGTAGGTATTATTATTCAGGGTATTTTCTTAGGGTATATTCTCCCTTCTCCTTTTCTCCCTCTGTCCCTCCTTCCCTCCCTCCCTTCTTTCTTCCTTCCTTCTTTTTTCCTTTCTTCTTCCTCCTTTATTGACAAATAGAAATTGATATCCTAGAAAATTACCATTATGAAATGCCTTTATTACTGTAATGTTCTTATATGGTCATTCCCTGATAATCCTGCCACTGAATATGCAGATGGAGGATTTTAAAGGTAAAAATCTTACAGATTTTTGGGTTTTTCCATTGCCCTCCCCACTCCCCCCCACTCCCCACCCCCATAACCATACATATTTCTCCTAATCCATTTGTGACACAACAGGTTGCTCTGATGTTTTACTTTTATAAGTCTCTGTCGGTAGACATTCCAGAGTCTCTGTTGGTAGACATTCCATTGCTGTTGTGACAACTGTTGGAGGGGATCATTGCCTTATAAAAGACTATCACCTGAATCTCTGCACATATTCAGGCAACAACATGGAAGACCTAGTCTCATTTCATTGTCCTTTCTTTTCTTAAACCTAAGAAGAAATTAAAATAAAAAAGTACTGTGTTAGTTTCCTTGGGCTACTGTAACACAAGACCATAAACTGGGTGGTTTAAAACAATAGAAAATTTTTGTCTCACATTTCTGAATGCTATAAGTTCAAAATCAAGGTATTGGCAGGGCCTTGATTCTTCTGAAACCTGTAGTAGAGAATCCTTCTTTGCCCCTTTTCACTTCTGGGCTTTGTCAGCCATTTTTCATGTTCCTTGACTTACAGATCTATAACTTCATCTCTGCCTTTGTCATCGCATGCCCATCTGCTTCCTTGGTCTTTTCTCTTTAAAAAAGACACTAGTCATACTGGACTAAAGGCCCACCCTATTCCAGTATAACCTCAACTTAACTAATTACATCTGCAGCAACCCTATTTCCAAATAAAATCACATTCTAAGGTATTAGGGTTAGGCCTTAAATATTTTTTAGGGGTACACAATGAATTCCATAACATATATTACAATGCTTATTCTGAGTAAAATGAAATTTCAAGTTATTCCAGTGAAGGTCAAAATAAAACTGACAGTGTTGGTAGGTACAAGTAATGAGGAGAGAATTAATGGATCACTTGCCCAACAGATATTTATTGAGTACTTAATGGGTGCTATCATGTAGAACATTCTTTAAGTAAGTATCAGATAATCTACTTTTCATGAAGGAGTTCACATTTGAAGTAAAGGATTTGGGATAGTATATGTGTTTCTAAGCATGAAGAGAAATATTTTCTCACCTTAAATAGCTCTGGCCAGACCAAGGTGAGGCTTCAAAGTCTGTGCACTATGTGCATGGTTTCCTATTAACTCATGTGCACAGATGATTGTAGCAATCATATCCATTTGGGTTTTCCAGTCTACCACAGATTAGTCAGGCATACTGATGGTAGTGAGAATGACAGCTGAAAACCTAACAAGAGAAGAGAGATGAAGGGAAAAAGAATTACTAGGAGAACTGAAAATTTGTTACTTTCTTTGATTACTTGGTATAGAGACAATCCCATATGCATTGTCGGTTCTCTGAGCCTTATTTATTACATTACAGTATAATAATTGATGTTCAATGTAATGAGCCCAAGATATTGAGAAACATTTAGATTCTGATAAAAATAGTCTATTTATTAAAGCAGAGATAATTATAACATATTTTAGAGTTTGGCCCCAAATCATTAAAAAATATTAAATAATAAAACCCAAACTATTACAAAACTTAATCTGCAATGATGCAATCCATGGGCATTTTTGGAAAATTTACTTAAGAAGTACAAATGAGTGGCAATGCATATCTATAATTTCAGTACAGAGGACAGTTGGGATGGCCATAGATAAAGCAAAAACTCTAATGTCCACGAGGACTGGGCCCCTCGTTAGCACTCAGGCACACAACTTGTTTCAACTATGCTCTAGAGTTATGGGAGTCTAAAGAAACAGGCTCTGGCACCTTTCCCATCAAGAGTGGTCCCTATGGCAAGCCTTTAGTCATAGCTGATCCTAGAATGGTTCAGGAACTGACTTGGCAGTTTGGTTTTCCTTTTGGTCAGACTATAGAATCTAAGGGAAGGAATCACAAACTCAAATGCCTTCAGGGGTCTGTCAGGGATTATAAATGAATTAAAGATGAGTTATTTTTTGGAAACAAATTTGGACCGAATGTGCCATTCTAAAAGCATTATCAAGCATATTTTCTTTAGAATCTGTTCTTTTTAAATTACCCAGCCTAGAACCAAATTGAGATCTGGAGCCTCCTGTTCTCAGCCTTGGCATCTAGCATCAACCTGTCCAGTTCCGGACCTAATCTGACCTTGGTTTCTTATGGCTCAGGCCTGCTCTCACTCTCTTTGGTCTATTTTTACCCAATGACCTTGATGTTCTCAACTTGAGAGTAAGAATATCCACAGGTTTCATGTTTCCAAAGGACATATTTAAGGACACTAGTCCTGCGAGACAGTCCTAAAAAATAGGATCTGGTAGTCAAATAAATTTGGGAGACAATACATACTATGCCCCCTCTCAAATGATCACAATACACATTTGCATAATAAAAGCTATAAGTCCTTTAGTAAAGAAAATAGATTAGTTCGTTATTTTCTTGAACTCAGTGCTAAACACAATTAGTTGGTTACTGACACCCGGGCCTCCTTTATAATTACATCACAAAGAACTAATGTTTCATGGAGCATGATCTTGAAGACACTAAGTCAGAGGCATTATCCTTTATGGAACTCTATATTAAATTACACAAGTGAGAAAAGCAGAATTAATTCTTGAACATGCAAAGAGTTCATATAGTTTTTATGTGTTAAAAGGGTATTACTTGCTTACTCTAGAATTTCCATAGAGAAAGGGAACATTCATCAACGACATCTCACTTTGTCCCTCCAATAAGTGCTAGCAATCAAGCTTTTTGGCTTTCCTCTCTACGCTAAAGACTAGAATGACTTTCCTGATTTGATCTCATCCTGGTTACTAGCATGTGAGTTTACCCTTATGCCCAAAGGTGGAAATGGGCTGTATTTTCTTTCTCTCCCTTGGACTACCAGCCTATAAGAGACAGGACATCTTTTTCCTCTTCTTATTTTGGGGCTTTAGAAGGGCAGGGCTTCTGCCCTTGGCAAGAGGGAAGTTCTGCATTTTTCTCTAGCTCAGCTTTGCTAGCAATTCCCTACATTAGACACTACAACTGACCTGCATCTTTCCTTATGTGGCTCAGTTCTTTGTGAACATATGTAATTTTCCATTACTTGGTGGTAAAGAGGGACCAGTAGCAGGATTCAGACAGCAACACTACCCACAGACTTCAACATTATGCACAGGATTAAAAATCAACTCTGATAGACCATCACCCAGGTCATTAACCAAAGCAGCAGAACCTCTCTGTGCCCTGCTGACCATTGTGGACCAAGAGAGCAAATGACTTTTATTAGAGAGACCACTTATTTGTTATTTTCTCTTTTTTTTTTCTTTTCTTTTTTTCCCCATAACCTTCAAAAATCAGTTAGAAAAGACCCTTTGCTGCTCAGGATATATATATATCTATATATCTATATCTATATAAATATATATATATATGTCTATATATAGATATAGATATATATAGATATATATATATAATTTTTTTGAGGAAATGATGCTATAGGCTACTCTATTTCTAATCTAGAGAATATTTAATTTTGGGGTGTATTTCTAATGTTGATGTTAGACTGATATGAAAATGCCTGTCAGTGCTCAAAATCCAGGATAAAGGTTATTGTCATAAAGCTCAATAGAAAGTAATAAATAATTCTGAAATATTGTCTTAAAATAAGAATATAGATGTAACTTGTCAGGCCTTTCAGTCTATGTTGGCTTATTATTACCAACCCAGAAGGTATAACACAAACTCCTGCTCTGGTCTGACATTCTGGCTGCTTGGAGAGGGTCACAGCTCCTCACCAAGCCTTCCTTATCAGAGTTTCAGCCTCATTCTTTCTAAAACTCTTATTCCATGCCAGGTGCATCTTAATTGTACTAATTTTCTCTTACATCAATATGTCAATAAAGTCCTCCATCTTGCCCACTGTATTTACAATATCTGGAATTATGATAAATAATGCATTCCTAATGATATGTTGAGGCTTTTTGTATGAAAGCAGGACTAAAGCTAATATAACTACAAGAAAAGGCATTATTAATTTGAATTCATAGGACCTCTTCTGAGGGTTTATTTCTGTAAAAATAATAGTATCTTGGGGTTTGGTCTAGAATGCAAGGAAAGCATAGGCTATTTGCATCTGACCACTTCACAGATGATCTTAGAGAAGCATCCCTGCATTCTTTCCCTTGGCAGAATAAAATATTGGGTATATATGCTACATTATTCTATAGCCACATATTCTATACATAACTAAAATGCTACGTTATTCTACAGCCACATATTCTATACATAACTAAAATATATTAGCTCAGTTGTACTGACTAATAATGACCTGCATCACACATTGCTGTTGAGACAAATGACATATAAATGTAGACTTTTATCTTTTCCTTTGAGTTTCCATTGTTAAAATAACTGACATAAAATCAAGATACTGAGAAAATACAGTACGAGTCTGGGTGCATATTTTTCAACTCTTGTGTACATAATGGAAGTTTGCACGCTTTCCTTGTCTATCTACAAGTCCTATGTCACCTGCAGAAAAGTCTGAGAAGCATGGATTATGTGCTTGGAAAGACTGTCAGAGCTGTCACTGCATGCCTTATTTGTCTGCTAAGATGATTTCTTGATTCAAAATGTGATTAACAGTAATGTTTTATAAACTTTCCCATTAAAATAAGATAACTGTACTATAAAAGCAAAGAACATTATCTTCTGAGTGTTTCATTTTAAATAACACCTTGCTAAAGATTGTCTCACTTAACCAGTGTGTACCAAGGCTTATGCCTCTCGAGTGCGCTGATGCTCTGTGCTCAGGAAATTTTGTTTTGATTCCCAGAATTGGCAGACAAATTGTGCATCATAAACCCTGGTATGGTTTTCTGGATCAGCATGAGACACTCAAGACAAGGAACAGAGAAACAAGAGAGGGAGGGGGATTCACCTCTCTGTTATCCACAAACCTTTCTGATGCCCTTACAAGGATTTTGAGTGCATTTCTGCCAGTATCAGCAATGGTGAAGTTCACCTTTACTAAAATCTAATTCCAGCACTAACTGGCAGGCCAGCACTAGTGAAAATAACATTCCGGTTTTCTCCATGACCTCAGTCCCGACATGATAACGGGAGCCCTCAACAACTCATTTCTAGCTTGGAATTCTTGATGGTTTATTTAGTTTGACTGACTGTCGGAGATTGCCATTATGAATACAGTTGCTAGGGAAGGCCTGCTGTAGTGCTGTTTGGCTTTTAAAGGGGTCAGGATTTTCCAACATCTCAAATAACACTTATGGCTTAATGTCTGCAAACAATGCAGCATTTAACATTTACTATGCATGAAGAGGATCATAGTTCATCATTTATTATTCAAAAATTATGTAAAATATTTTTATGATGGAATATAAAGTCTGTGTTCAAAATATCCATGTATATGAACAACACAATAAATTTACCTTAAAACATCAATATGTAATCAAAAAGGTATTTGGAATTCTGTGACATGGAACCAAATTTTAAATATTTCAAAATTCAGACTTTTAATCACATATCTTTCAGTCAGATTAGACTGACCTCTGGTACTCTTCCAGAAAGTGAATGTTTAATTCTTTTTCCAAGGAAATTACCATTATTAATGACAGAGAAAGTCGAGGGGGCTAGATTGTTACAATAAAACCATGCAAACTTTTCAATTAAAAAATCTAATGCCTGCTCTATCTTCTCATCTTACATGTTTCAACAGCATGTTTTGGTTTTTTATAAAAGGTGATTATGAATATTGGTTTTAGGTACCTGGATATAACAAAAACCATTGTGGTCCAGGTAAAGATGGTATGAATAGTGTGGCCAATGTGAGTTGTTGTCCTCATTTGTCATTCAAGTCTTAAAACTTCTCTCAAACAATAGAGTAGATTTCAATAGAATATGAAAGTCAAATCATTTGGGTGAGAATGAGAATGGATCCAAAAAGAATTTTCTAATAATATGATACACAAATAATATAAATATTTAGCCGCTAATTTTTCACTACAGCATTTATTTTGTTAAAAGAGTGATCTCAACAAGTTTAAATGCTGCACATTTGAGAGAGAGAGCCCACAAAGAGCAATCGAGTTGCAAATCCTTTTATAGACTTGATCCATTTGTTTTGAAATGAATCATTTCAAAATTATTGTTTTAATTATGTATGACACTTAATGGTACATCCTGCAAAAGTGATAAATTCTTCATAATATTTAAACTCATTCTAACTCACATTAAACCTTTCTAGGAGTTAGTGACCATATAGCTTCATAATTACAAAAATTGTGATTATGAAGTAGACTCTTTTCCTTCCTTTATCTGCCTTTTCTCCTCTCTAGCTGTCTGTTGTCTTCATTTCATATTGTCCCTATTGTTTGCTTCTAGCACTGTATATTTTTAAACTTTCATGTGCTTAATAAATATTTATTAAGTACCAATTATGTACAAGCATGGTGCTAGGTGCTTAAAAAAGTTCTCTTAATTAAAATTTTTACTTACCCAAAATAACACAGCCAGCTGACTTAGATGCAGCCCTGGAAATCAGATCTTTGTACTACATCAGCCCATTATATACTTGGCAATTTCATTTTATGAACATGATTAAAACTTCTACTTAAATAGAATATTTCATGTTTTGACTTAGGAGATTTGTTTGCTTCCAAATTACATTTATAAAGTTTAAATTATTGGCTGCCATTGACTTTAATTAAACTCATTATGTCCTCACTTGTCTGGCACTCATTAGGGAGGGGGAAAAAAAATCAAGTATAAAAATGAGCCAAGTGACTGGATACAAGATCTCTCAGCAAATAGTCATAATAAGCCATGCCGGGCCCGAACTTAGCTAGCAATGTGCTACTTGACCCTCGGCAATGTTTTTTATGCTAAAAAAATGTGTGTTCATCTTCCTTATTCTTCAATAAAGGATGTACTCTGTTCAAGTGAATGCCTTCAGTGACTTGATTTGAATAGAAGTGCAGGCAAAATGATTCTCCTATTATTTCTTTTATTCAGGATAGGCTCTCCACGAAGGTAAGCAGTAGAGAAACAGTAGTAGCTAATTGGGTCCTTCTTAGTCTGTGTCACCAGAATATCCAAACGTTCAGTTAGGAAAAGAAAATATCAGCCATATACGTGCCCTGATGGCAGTATGCCACGCACCTCTATGCCTGGAGTCATCAGATGGCTGACTGAATTTCTTGGATTCATGTGGGTAGACTCATTGTGTGGACAATGCTGCTGGGACCATTAAAAAAATTATCCAAGTTTAAACTCTTTAATAATCTGAGTTGCAGGGCATAGTATTTTTTTTTTTAATTTAAACAATGTACATACATACATACATACATACATACATATATATATATTTTAATTTAATATTCCAGTTTCACCACATCATATATGCTAGAACAGAGGCCTAGAAAGGCCAAATAATTACCCAAGGTCATCAGGACTATGAAGTGAGAAAAAATGACCTTAAATGATGACTTGAATTAAGGGCATTTTCACCATATCCTATTACTTTTGTGAATATTATGAGCATAAGAATACCTGTTTACTTGCCATAATATCAAACACTTACTCTAGTAATCCCCCAGTCTTTCTGATTTGCAGAGCTGTAAAAGAGAGATGGGGAGGTAACATCTAACTGTACATCATCTTATAGTTTTCAAAGGGCATTTACTCAAGGAAATCACTCATTTGTCTATTCCTGCATATATTTAACCAGTTACTGAGGCCTTTTCTATTAGTGCCCTGTTCTCCTATCACTATAAGAGATTTAATCCTGTTCCTTGTCTTCTTTTCCATCCCATTTATCAATTCTCAGCTGCTATAATTATCATTTAGATGATTTTGTTCTCTTAATCTTTTGTACAGCTTTTTCTCAAAAGCCAAAATGAAAGAATGAGACTAGTGATGAGGTTAGGGCATGGTGTAGAAATAAATGTTCACGATATTTAATGATCAATAGGTGTCCATGAGTTTTCCAGGTAATAAACCAAGGTTATGTGTTTACTTTAGAGACTTCTGGGGTTGCGGTGAATACACGATCATGGGTTTGCATGAAGTTCTGTAGTGACCAGGAGAGAAACAAATAGTGGTCAGGAAGGGTAGTAATAAAGTCAGTAGTTCTTAAAGGAAAAGAATAAGCATATGTGTGTGTGTGTGTAAGTGTATGTGTGTGAGAGAGTGTGTGTGAATGTGTGTGAGTGTGTGTGTGTGTGTGTGTGTGTGTGTGTGTGTGTGTGTGTGTTTGTGTAGGGGAGGAGTAAGTGACAAGACTAAAGTTAGGAAAGCTATACTAATGGTGACTGAAGGACAAAGGCAATGGAGGTGGCAAGAAGGAATCTGTTGACCAAAATGTCACCATCCCTGTCTACAGAGGATCCCACAGTAGCTTGAAACAAAAAAGAAATTCTATTCTCAATGCCTGTGGTAAGCATATATTACCAAAGTTTTAACTTGAAATTTTAAATGTATTTTTCCATAGGATATTATTGAAAGTTGTTAAATTATTCAGTTTTATTTGTATCATGTATTTGATAAATGAAAGATTAAATAAGCATTGTTTTGCATTGAATTCTTAATACTGAATTAACAAATTGGCTTTGAGAACATAAACCATTCCCAAAGAGGAGAGGGCCTACATTAAATTATAGTGTCATCTCTGCTTATAGTGTATAGAGATCTTGAGTCACTATTGAATTAAACACAAACATCATGGCATAAAAGATGATCAGGAATTTAATCATAAAGGAAAAGTTGATATTTAACATGATACAGAGCTTTATAAAAAATTGGACTTTGCTTCCTTAGTACAAAAGAGAGTAAAAAGAAAGTAACACTTGTTAAATTCTTATAGCTACCAGCCTGCATGCTTTATATTATCTCAGTTAATTCTCATAGCAATCAAATGAAAAAGTCATTTTTATCCACATTTACAGGTTAGAGAACTTGAACTACAATTAAGATATTGTAAAAGTTGAAGTGAGAATTCCTTCCTGAACTATATTTGTCTGTTTAGTATTTACTTGTTCACGCTATAAGGTGGAATTATTCAACAGCCTGTTTGTTAAAGCCCTTTTTTCTTCTTAGGTCCTTTCCTTGACCAAACCAGCAATGAAGGAATCAAATTGGACTTTTCAATTTTCCCAGTTCAATGTCAATAATGAATTACATCATCATAAATTCAACTCAATTCTCTCATTAAATTATCTGATATAGCCAAATATTTAGAACAAAGTCATTAAGAATTTTTTATATTAGTGTAGTTTAAGAAATGTGAAAACTAAAATAATCCAGAATGTTCACATTTTGTTTTAACATTTGGTCATATGTAGACATCATCTATATATGACATTCCATTGAGACCAAATAAGAAGTAACACATATTTAGGTCAAATGAGATATTTCATTTTATAAAAGAATTTCAGAACTGTCTAATATTCCTTACTTGAATGAGAAAACTTATCATACTTTATACTATTGTCCCTGGCATGTCTGAAATAATTTCCAAATGTCAGACTAGATACAGTAGTCTGAACTATAATAAATCAATGTGGTTGTAATAAGGTGCTATTAAGGTTACATTTAAATTGAATTTTATTTTCATATAAACTATATTAATAATCTTTGGGGAGTAAGATGTACAGTGTTTAAATATTTACTTTAAGCCCTGAGTATTCAATGATCTCGAGAAAAGACATTTATTCTACTTTTAAATGGCATTCCCATGCTTGTACCAGTTGCCATTTTAATAATATAGACAAAAATTCAATATCAGAAATAAGATGTAACTGGAAAGTTATTTTATTTACTATATGATAAATTTTAAATATCCTGAAATTCATATCCTGTTGCAAACTTTCAGAAACTACAGCAAACATGATTTGGCTCAGTGTTTCCTCAAGGGAAAAGGAAGAGAGAAAAGTTCAAGAGCATATTAGAATATAAAGTTTAATAACACCATAATCTATTAGGAAACCTTCAACAGGTTGCACTGGGCTAACAAAATATATAAATATACCAGTAATAAAAATGAATCATACCTAGGACTAAATGTGGATTACCATATTTCAATGTTCATGCATTATGGCTGCAATTATAAACCCTATAATCCCACGCAGTCTTTTGCTAGCCCTCATTCTTTCCCCAGACACGGAATAGTTTGTTCTTGAGCCTTTCCCTCACTGTCCTTTCCAATATTGCAGTCCTATCATCCCACTTAATAGTTTAGAAAGTTTCTTTATTTCAAGATTAAGGTTAGAAAACAAGGATTATTTCAGCTTGATAATTTTATTACTTTTTCTAGATAGGAGCTCCAAAAGCACCATCTAAAATCAAGCAACTGAAAATGCAATCTTAGATGCATCATTAGACCAAATATAGTTTCTATCATCTTATGGATGAATCAGATTTCCCCTTCTCACTAATCCAATCAAAGGCTTTTTTATGGTTGTTCCACGCATTTGACATCTTGTGAAAATGAGTCAACTGAAGGATGCATTTAGTATGCTCTTATAAAGAAAATGAGCTTGCCTAAGAGAAAAACTGAAAAAGAAAACTAATCTTTATTCATTCACCGTATTTAATATTTTAAGTCCAGTAGGTTTTCTGATATGTGACTTATTTGACAGCCTGCACGTATGCAAAGTGTTATACGTTTTGTATTCATTCAGCAACATGTTCATTGTTGGTATCTTTTTCTAGCAGATAATTCTAATATTTATATGATATTTTGCATTATTTCTATTTCTAAAATTTAAGCAGAATTTAGGAATATATCAAGTTGTAAGTTTCCTGAAGCCTAGAAAAGAGATGAGAAGCTTTTTCTCTATCATTTTTTGTTTGTCAAATCACTCTGATTTAGTGATGACCACAAGGTTTCTGAGGATTTGTTTATCCTTCCCATCTGTTCTAGCTCCTTTTTGTAACCAAGAGGATGGGATGGGTCATGATATTGTCCTATCATTCCAGCAAATAATGATTATTGATACATCTGACAGTGATGTTAAGGCTTGAAACAGAAGCCAATTCAATTGAAACTAAACTGATTTCTCTAGATGTCACCTCTCAATATATGGAATCCTACCTATTTTATTAGAAAACTTTAATAATAAGCCAATAGGTAAAAAGAGAAGAGGTAAAGGATCTGTATTCTGATCTAGATAGCACCTCTAGTAATAACCATAAAAACCATATTAGGTCACTATTATGTACATGTTGTTGCTCTCAGATACATTTTTTTTATAAGATTGACTTGCTTTTAACTTCATTTTTAAAAGTTTCAAGAGGAGTAATCTTTGAAATTTTGATAGTCTTTTTTATAATAATTGAAATTTATGAATCTTAGGATTTTTTCCTTCTTTATAACTAAAATTCATTCCTCAAAAATTGAAGTAAATTTTTTAATTTTAATTCTGACCAATCCTTCATATTTTAAAGATTGTCATTCATTATAGTGGGAGAAGGTAGTATTTACATAGGAATACTATAATTTTTTAAAATTACTATTTATACAACTTTCCCTCAGGAGAAGATACAAACTTTCTTTTCTTTCTGTGTATATGTTTAATTTTGTTCAATAGCGTATCAAAATATTTGGTTTTAAGTAAACGTATATAACAAAAATTTTATTTAGCCTTTTTGTCAAATATTCACATTAAAATCTGATGTTGCTGACAAGGCAAAGGAAGGAGGGAACAAATGTTTATTCTTTAGTCCATGTTGGGTCCTTTCCACACAATGTCTCATTTAATTTTTACATGTTATGATGAGAATATTATTTCTTAATTTTTGGAAATGAGGTACAGATAGGTTAAGAAACTTTCCGAAGGCATTCTAACTAGCATTTTCAGAACCAGTTTTGCCCGTTTTATTTTTATTTTTATTTTGTTCTTCTATAACAGATTGTATTCATTTCCATAGTTTCTTGCTTTCTAAATCATGAAACTTTGTGATTTGAATATATAATTGCTTATTCTGCTTAATTTCTTGTTTTTTTTTTTTTTTTTAATTAGCCTCTGGCTGTCAAAGTTAAGCAGTCTTAGACTTTCCTATACTTTCTTTACACTTAGCCTTGAATTTAGAATATTGTGATTTTAATATCTTAAGAAGCTGAAAATATCATTCTTCTGTATATTTGTTTCATGTCCAATAGACTAGATGCTTTTGATATCACTTAAAAAGTATGGATTTTAGAACCATAGTGTTGGAAAAAACTTTAGAAATATCCCCCAAACCCTTGGTTTATGCTCAACACTGCAAAGAGATTGATCCTTTAAAACTTGTTAGATTATGTCACTCTTGCTCAGAAACCCCCAGAGGCATTCCACTTCTCTCAGAGGTGAGTTCAAAGCCCTCACCTCAAGGGATCTACAGATTCCCTGCCCTACCTGTTCCTGACCCCTGCTCCCTAACCATGTTGCTCTCCTTGGTATTCCTTGAACAAGCTTAACACGCTCCACCCTGTGGCCTTTACATCAGCTGTTTTCTTTTCTTGAAACACTTTCCCCCAGATACTTATATATAGCTGACTTCCTTGTCTCTTTAAGCTCAAATGTGACCACCTTATTTCCAATTGCACGTCCTCACACCTCACTTGTTGTACCTCTTACCTTATTTTCCTCATTTTGTTCTACCCGAGACATCCAACATGCTGTCTGTCTGTCTGTCTGTCTGTCTGTTTATTTTCTCATTTCCCTCTAGTAAATTGTAAGCTCCATGACAATTGAAATTTTTGTCTCTTTTTTTTTCACTGAGATCTCCTCAGCACCTGGAACAGTGCCTGACACATAGTTATTAGTCAATAGATATTTGTTAAATGCATAAATAAATGTAAGAATCAACACACACTACTCGTAGAGAATGCCACATGGAGTTCAGTGAAGGGTCATGGGGAAAAAGAAGAAAAAAAATCTTCATATTCCAAGCTTGTTAGTGTGAAAGGGCAAAGACAAATTTAATCTGAGTCAGCTATGTATTAACAAGTGAACTTGTTTCTCTTAGATAAGCCACTTGAGGAAAACTCAGTGTTCTAAAATAAAAATTCTGGTACATACATCTGACATATGTTCTATGGGTGGAGAGACAGTGACCATTGTCACATATATAAATTTTATATAATCCATACAAGACGTTGTGGCTTTAATTAGTTAGTTTTTTTTTCAATCTAATAACACTCTGAAGGAAAAGTAAAATGTGTAAGCATCCATGAAGTAAACTTGAATCAACCCCTTTTTACTTAGTATAGCTGAATCAAACTTAACAAATCTTTTTTACTCAGTCTTCTCCTGATCTCATCACTGTCTAATATGAAGTGTAGTTTTTGTTCTATCGATTGGGTTTGGAGTGAGGTAGGGAGAAAAGTGGTAGTTTTAATTAAAAATGAAATAACACTGTGATTTATATTCTTTTTTCCCATGTGAGACATGTCACTCCATGACTCATGAACTTTCTTTTGTAAATAATTTCACAGAAATACATTCTGTCTGTGTGTTTCAAAGAAAGCCAAGGTTTATGCACATTTCTTAATGTCATTAACATTTTCTACTGGGGATTAAGATTGTGGCAAATAATTGAGAGTAGTTGTTAAAAAGTTTTCACTTTTAATTTGAACTGTGCAATTTAAAATTATTTTAAAGAGATGTAAATTCAATTATTAGTTTATAAAATGCTAATTTGAAAATATCTATACGTTCTGTATGGCATATTCTGCACATGTGACTAACAATGCTAGGGCCATTGAATTTGCTAACTAAATATTTGCCCAATTGTATAAATAAATGTGTGAATGATTTTTTAATTCTCAGAAATGATATAAGAAGGAAAGAGAATGAAAGTGTTACATGGAATTCTAAAAAAGATTTTAGCAGCTGGAAAGAAAAAAAACTTGGCCTCGGAAAAGTGTTCCAGAATACAGGGAAAGTCTGGACTCTATCCAGAGTCAACCCAGAAATGCCAAAAGACGTGCAGAGCAAATTGGGGCAGAGTTCAGACTTCAAGCCAGGAGACCTGAGGCAAAATCAGAGTTTCATCCAGGATAGCAGCCGTAGGCAGGATTCTAGGCCTGCAGGTGAAATTCAAACGGCCAAAGCCAGGTTAAGGGCCTATGATCAAGTCTAGCATATAAAGATGGAGAGCAGAATAAAAAGGAAAGTGAGACATTCCTGATTTAAGGTCTGATTTGATTTGGTCATTTAGAAATTCTTGGATGAGAGATCCCAGTGAATCCATTTTTGATATTTTCAGGAAATATGCTAACTTTTAGGAAACTGTTCTTTGTAATAGCTTCCAATTATTTTCAAGTGTAGGATAATTTCTTGACTATCTGCCTCAGTTAAATTCAATAAATATAAGCATTCGTCATTTAAACATCTTTGTGTTCATTGTCTTCCACTGAGATGATTTTACTTTTCTAAGGAACATTTCTCTGTCAAAATCAGAATGTAGATGATATGAAACAGCAAAGAATTTCTTATCCTCCTCGTAGTATAACAATAAGCTGTGCTCCTGGCTTTTTATATGACTGTGGAGGTTTAAAAATGTTAATGAGGGTTTCTCTCTTTTCTCCCATAATGTTGACTAAGAATTTCACTTTTGGAGAGCTACATGAATACTTGAGTGATTAATAAGATAATGATGAAAAATTAATTGTGGAGGAGTATGAATATTGGTATCCTATTGGTATTGATGTGTATCCGTGTGCATATAAACATGTATTTGTGGTGGGGATGGCGTAAGTTTAATCACGAAAACTTTCAATTTAATAATGTTTCTTGTGGTCAATTTTAGTGCAAGCAGCAAAAGCAAAATGAAAAAATTAGTCAAAGGTACAGAGTTTTAGAACAAAGAAAGTAACAATTAATTTAACATTATTTCTAGTATTATCAAGTTACCTTAGCAGACAAGCTTCTTGAGATAGGCAGGGTATGGAAGTTCTTTTTGTTTCTCCATGAACTCATGATCTGTAGATCTGAAATCATCTATGATGTGTCTTAAGCAGGAAAGGTGTTTAAAATGATTAATAAAAGAGTTTCCTTGCTTGTATGATAAATGAAGTCATCTTTTAGAAACATGGGTAAGATTTGCTCCAAAGACACCTAAACCCAAGAAGCTCCATTTTCAACTCTAAGAGTGTTTTGTACAAACTGGTTCATGTCTTATAGGTTCCAACGTCCTCATATATACAAAACTGAGGATGTCACAAATACCCAGAAGCCAATGGCATAACATACAACACAGACTAAATGTTATTACATCTAGGTAAATTTATAACTAATGGGAGGCTTACACTCAAAGTGGGAGAATTAAAGAATTGATACTAACTTTTGGAAAGGTCTTCAATGGTATATCACGAAGTTCTTTCAGCAGCTTCTCAGATGCCATAAAACAAGATGGGATAGTTAATATATGTCACACCAGATCAGGAATCCTTCAAATCAGAGGGTCTAAAATAATACATTTTAACTTATATAACCATATCAAGTTATGAATATGATTATATGGTTACATAATAGCACATGTAGAAAATATGTGAATATTAAAAAACCTTACAGATACCCAAATACAAAGAACTTTATATAGCTGCTAAGGATATATGCCTATGTACAAATTTACATTACACACATTTGAATAGATGTATATAGGGCATCCTAGTAGTATATAGGGATCAAGGAATATTAATAAAATAAAACAAAAGGGTGGCATTACAGGGTTTAATGATTTAAAAATGACAAAAATTAAAGAGTATGAGTATCATAACTTTTTGCACTTAAGGTCTAAAGAAAAAAGATACAGAAAAAGAAAAATAAATAAATTTACTAGAAAATATTATAAAGATCAAAACAAAATCTTGGTCCAACTCTACCTGGGAAACCATTCTTTAATAGTGATATGAATAAAAAGGGTTTTGGGGTTTTGGTTATGTGTAGCTTGTGTCATCTTTTAATGTAGCTGCCAGAGAAAAACTAACTCTGGCAACATTAAAGAAAACATAATGACTAGAACAAGGAAAGTTATAGGACAACTTTACTCATAAAATCACACCCTGGTGATAATAGTTCTGGTTGCCAAAGTTTAAACTGTGACAAAGTGGACTACATTCAGTGAAGAAAACCACATAGGCAGAAGCTTAATGTATTCAATTAAGGTATGAAACTCAATCTACAACTCAGGTAAGAAAAAAAAATGCAGTCTCAATCTTGTGTAAGAATCTAATTTCTGCCTTTTAGCCTCTGCTCCACTGAGCTGGTAGATAGAATCCCAGTTCAACTAAACACTCCCTTCCCTAAGTTGTTATTTAATTCTTGGGTCTTTGACACTACCCTTGTATTGGTGGTGGGGTCTATACATTTTTCAGTCATTGATCACATAGGTAACTGATGAGATAGTCATGTTCACATGTGCCTCTTTCAACTTGGCTACACTTGACTGCTTCTTTGTCACCTTGGGACTGGGAATCCTAGGGTGAAGCTGATTCTGCATTATCTTCTGATAGACCACTTGACTGCCTCTGCTTGGCATCTGGCTGTCTCACAGGGATATTAGTGAGACATAGGGTACAGGTCTCCTCTGCTTTTGAAAACCACGGAGTTGTCACTCTCACTTTCCTCTCCCACATTCTGGAAAATCTCTCTGTAGTATCAATAAATGATTTCTGAACTTGTAATGACAGGAATTATTCAATTATACAGTGTACTGTCTTGGGTATGAGTTTATTGTTGAAAGTTATGTTTCCATGGATTCAACTTTTAGTGATGATATAGTTTCAGCATTGGGTGAGAGATTAGCTGAGGTGACCTGTAAAGTTCTTCCTATCGTAATGGTAATCCTAAATTCTACATGTTCAAGTGTTAAATAGCAGTGCATGGTAAACTGGTAGGTTACCGAGTATCTAATAAAAGCAGAAAAAAAATTTATTCAAAATATGATAGAAAATGCAAAAACCTGTCACAGGGTAGATGATCAATATATTGAATTAAATTTTATTATATTTTAAAAGAATCTGTTTCTTTAAGAAAACAAAACTATGTGTTACCATAAATGCGGGTAAGCATAAAGCATACTTACAAAAACTATAACCTATTTTTAGGAAAATGCGTTTAGGTGACTTATCAAATATTTATGCCAGGTTATAAGCAAGAAAATGGAAACCTCTTAAAATAAAAATCCACATAACAGAAATATTTTAATACTTGTAAAATACACTAACATATTTGCTTTCTTCTCATTTTTAGCTGATATGCTTAAAAACAACCACTGATTTTTCTCCAATTTCTTTTAAATAACATGTATGTTCTTATGGTTCAATGTATGTCATTAAAATAATATGAGAGAAATACAGATGAATACATAAGTACACAATTTACAGTGATTTGAAAATTTAAAATGATTAGAAATGTTAAGTAAGATCAGCTCTGAATATCAATTTGATCCGATTTTTCTGGCCTATCGCACTCTAACTTATAGTTGTTTTCTGCTTTTGTAATAATGTTGTAAATGGCTTAAGGTTTCATTTTTTAATATTAGATTTGTTGCTGTTAATGAGGACTGGAGGGTCAAAGGAAAGTAACTGGGGTGGCAATCCAGTGTCTGGTATTACCTGCCATCTTTTCCTATTAACTTGAACATTGTTTCATATCTTCTGAGCAGCAAGCTGATCATCTACTAGCTTTGCTACCCAAAGATGTGAACTACTCTCTTTTCTATTACTTTTTGTGTATGTTTTTCTTTGCTGCTACAACAGTTAGGATTTTCTCCATTCATTTCTTGTTAGAGGGGCACTAGTACTCAGTAAGAACTGAAAAATGGCATTGCAGGAAATATGCAGCATTCACAATTCTGTCTTACTAAATTACTTTGAATTGAGCTCTGTAAAAAATTGAAATTAATAAAAAAGGACATTCAAAAACATTAAAAAAAACAATCATGTAATTACTTTCACTTATTTCTTTTTGTAAAATTTGTTCATAGAAAAACCCATTTTCTTTCCTGTTTGCTAGGTTTTTCTTCTAGTTTTTGCATCTGGAGAGTTCCCATAAAAAAGAAAGGCTAGAGATTAAAGTGAGATATGCATGAAATAATTTATTCTGATGACAAAAGGAGTGTGAATACCATTAAATAAGCCAAGAGAAAGCATGATCATTTATTTTTAAATTAAAAATTTTTTAAATTTTAAAGAATTTAAATTATTTTTAAAATTCATTAATTCATTAATTCATTTATCTAATCAACATGTATTGAGCACCCGCTATGTGCCAGACACTATTTTCTGTACTGGGAACAAAACAGTTGAAAAAATTCTACAACAACTTCTGTCCTCCTGAAGCTTACTTTCTGTTGGGACAAAAATGACAATAAAAAAAGTTAAGTAAAATATATGGTGTCTAGATACATTCACCTTAGCCATTGGGCATAATTTTCCTTAAATTTAGCCTTTTTAGTTATTATGAATGATTTTAGTATAGCTCTCTACCTACAAAACTTTTATTCTATTGTCTGTCCTCAAATAATCTTATCACTCAATTCTGTTTTATTCTATTCAAACTCACAAGTCTCCATTAGTTCTCAAAGTGCTGGGTGCTCTGGTAGGTTTTATGGGAGTTATGCTGATAGGTAATATGAGAGTTATGCAAAAACAAAGAAAGTGTCTGATATGTTCACTGCTTTCAAAGTACTTTAAATCTACAGTTGTTAAACTCTGTGCAAAGCATTTATGCAAGTCATAATATTCTAAAGTGTTATGAATTCGGAGAAAGAAGTTTGCAAGGATGAATCACAGAAGACCTACCTTGTCAAGGAAGCTGCCATGGGATTATATAACGAAGATAAGCCTTGCAGCTGCAGAATTTAAAAAAGGAGATCATGTCAGACCATGGGAAAGAAATAACCAAAGACATGAATGACTATAGCATATTGAGGGGAAAGAAGAAATCTCAGTTTATTGAAGTAGAGAGTAATTTATGGTGAGTCACCAGGGATAAATATGGACTGAAAAGGAGAAATTAAATGATTAAAAGTTTTAATTCAAGCTGAACTTCAAGGTTCAAAGAGTTTGACTCAGTATATTCCCAAGCCTAATTAATTTGGTCAAACCCTTTTGGCTCCTCTAGTTGTGTCTGTGTTCTGAGTGGGAAGTAGGTGAGTTACAGAATTCTATTAGATGGATTATCAAGGATAAAAAGTTTGTCAAAAAAACAAAATGCCTCAGAATTGGGCTTCAGTTTTAAGAAAATAAACTGATGTACATGAATTAATATGACTTTGAGAGGTCCTCGGGATGAATCTTGAACTAAAGATTTCAATCCTAAATCAGTGGACTTAGCCTAAGAGACCAGCCTAAGGAGTAAAGGGGAATAACCCAAAGAATATAGTTTTCTCAATAAACATTTAATTCATCAATATTTATTGAGCTCCTCATTTGTACTTAGTATTATGTTGGGTGCTGTGAGATAAGAGAGACAGAGCGTGCCACCCGGTTTTGCCTTATTCGTTGCTCAACATATATTCATTGAGCAACTTCTTTGCTGTAAAGATGGATACTCTACCAGGCCTTGGAATTACTATGTAGTGTTTCTTTAATGAATAGCCTTAGATTATTACCTATTTCTACATCCTAAACTTTTCCAACCCTATTTTAGAATTTTAGATGCTATATAATATGAAATCAGATTTTGTCATTTACATTTAGGTTGAAGGAAATAATAACAAATGAATAGATATTAGAAAATAAGTGCTTCTTTCAATGAAACCAAAAGAAATGTGGCTTACAGAAGATAAATTTGACCTACTCAGTCTCTTGCAGGTCTTGCTCTCAAGAGTGATGTCTCTGCCATTTTCCTGAAAGGGCAGTTTTCTGTCCTCTTGCCAGTCCTCATTTTAAGTTCATTAATTGTAGACTTGGAGATATCATAATAGTTAAATGAACTTTACAGTTATTCAGAAGTTGATGGGATGTCAATTCTGAGTTGCTTTTATATTTAGTGTTTTCCTGTGACATGTCATCTTATGTGTGTCAAAATAATGAATATACAACCAACAAAACAAATAAAAAATCAATAAGATAATAGAAAGCTTACAAACACTTACTATGTACTGAAGTGGAGTTAAAGATAGGTAGGTAGAATTAGAAAGAGAATAAGATGAGTTTGACTGAAAGATCTTTTCCATACATATTAAAATTATTCCGATTTAAAACTTAATAATGCCTACTATACTTCTCATATGCCAGATCTTGTTTTAAGTGTTTTCTTACATAATATCATGTTAAATTCTTACAGGAAATCTGTAACACAGTTAATACTCTCATATTGTATTTTCAAAAATGAACATTAGAAAAGTTAAGTAAGTTAGACAACTAATTAATGATGATGGTGGTGTGGTAGAAAGAACACAGCTGTCCTGTCACAATGACTGTAGAACAAAAATTTTTAAAAAGGTAAAAATCAACGTAAGCTTTCAAAGGACTTCATTATAACAGAGAAGACGTGCGCAGCAGCGTGAACTGTTCACATTGTTTTGCTGCTCCATGTATTGTAATTGAATTCATATTTTGTTAACTGAAAATCAATTCTATGAAAATCATAACATTGATCAGAATCATCCTAAACCAAATAAAAATAATAGATCTGACCATGTAAAACATTTGTGTTACCAGGCTGAGCGTTTACTGTGTTCAGCTCAGTAATCTGTTCATTAAGAAGTTGCTTGATTTTGCATCAGGTTAAATAATATGCCAATTCTCTTACCACTAAAAAAATCTTAAAGCAACAGTAATTCAATGTTTGTTTTGTCTTCATAGTACAGAGCTTGCAGCAGTTAAAACATCTTTCTTTGCCATTCTTGGGAGGTTGAGTTAAAGATCAAAAAATCCTAAGGCCCAAACTGACTACCTGTGGTAAAAGTTGTTTAAAGACATAATTTATAGGGAACATGTGATAGTTTCCAGGAGTGGCATGCGTCATCTTCCCACACGAAACTATGTAGAATTCAATTTTACAGTTGGGTAAATTCTCAAGGCAGGGCATGGAGATCTGGCTGTGGGAAGCCCATTAATGTCAGAGAGAGTCAGGGGGCTCTATTCCTCATGCCCCTCTTAGAGAATGCACCTGTGTCAGCCTGCTGTGAGAGGAGTCCACTTTTCTTCTGGAAATTCTTAATGCCAGTGTTCACCAGTATCGTTTATAGATGTTCATATAGCTTTAGGTTGGTTCTTAGATTGGCCTGTGATCCAGAGTGGCATGAAATTGGGGATTTATAAGTACAAAAAGGCTACAATGAGCATTAGTATTTATTATGTGAAATAAAAAGTCATGCAAAAGAAAAGCAATACAAATCAAAGAAAAAGTTGTAACATGATGTTATATCATTCGAATGCCTATACAACTAAGATCCATATGGTTTCAAACATAGAATAGCATTGTAGTTAAGAAAGCAAAGTTCATGCAATAATGGATAATTCCAATATCTCAAGTCTTTCTTTCCTGTATCTTCCAAACAGGGAAGGTGGCATGCAGGTCCTTGCAGTACTTGATAAAATTCACATTAAAAAAAAATGTACTACCCTCACACACTTCAGCCTCTAAATGGCAGATCCAGCCTAACTAGGCTGCCCTCTAAAAATCCCCAACTTGTTGCGGAATACCTGTCTTATTCTTACTGTCTTTCATTCCATTCTCTTTTAGGAGTCCTAGTATCAGCCTAGTTAGGCTGGATTTGCCTTTGAGGGTGTAAGGTGGGCAAGAAACCAAGAAGACCTTGCCATGATTCTCTTCAATAGAAGGTAAACACAAAGCAAACAGCTAATTGTTGATTCATAATTAATGGTACCTAATATTAGAGATTTTAAAAGCACTCATGGGATATCCATTTATGTACTCACTTTTATAAATTTTACAAATTTATGAATATTCCACAAAATGTATTTTTAAGTGCCTACCAACTATAAGGGACCACAGAAAATACAAAAATGAAAAAATGCAGAGATATTGTTTTTCCTATCAAAGGAGTTGAAAATATTGATGATGAAAATATTCTATAACATACAGTAAGTAGTATATAGCATTATAGTAGCAACTAGCCACATACAGCTATTAAGCACCTAAAATGTGGTAAGAGTAACTAAATAATTTAGTTTCTAGTCATATTTAATTTACTTTTAAACTTGAATAGCCACATTTTTAAATTTAAACATCTTATTGAACAGGGCAAATCTGGAAAATCCAAAAATTCCAGTTTGTGAAGTAAGTACCAATGATTTCAAAGTAGAATTGAAGCTACTAGATAAGTACAAACAAAATTCTTAAAGAGAGAAGTGAAATATTTCAATTGAGAAACATTTAAAACAAAGTTTACCATAGATTTGAAGAATAAGGCAGCATCGTTTACATAGTGCAATTGATTCCATAGATGAGTTTAAGGGCAAAGTAACACTGCTGTACACGAGGTACTTTATACACATTTGCTCACTTAGTTCTCACATCTGGGAGATGTTACCTCTATATTTGGATGGAATTGAAACTCCAGGATTAATTAACATACCAAAGTTGACCTAGCTGGTAAGTGGTACTTACTAGGTTTGAACCCGGGTTAACTGACTCCTGATCTGGTCTACCTTACTGTGCTGGTAAAGAAGTGAGGGAGAATCAAAGGTGGTTCAAGGCTACAAAACAGGATGACTTGAGGGTGGCAGTGCCATAATCAGAAGGGGTTTAGCCAGTCAGAGGGTTAGCTCAGAGGTGGTAAATAGGTGTACAAATTAGGGAAGAAGACAGCAGTGAAAATTAGAAACTGAGAGAAAACACTGAGGTTCAGGAAGGGCCTCTATATTAGGGAGCCGACTGCAAAATCTGATAATTGATGCCAGAATGGTGGGTGGATCAGCAACAGAAAGGATGTACTAATAGGGTACTAATATTAAAATCTTAGGAAATATGTCTTTTTAGGGCTCAGGAAGAGAAGAGGAACCACTGAAAAGATCAGCGAAGTGGTTAGATAAGTAGGAAGAAATAATATCAAGTAGTCGGTAACCAGTGTCCAATACTACATAGAGAACAAAGAGGATGAAGAGCAAGCAATAAAAATGAAAAGTTTTCTGTTGGAAAGTTTAGTGACCTTGAAAAGAGAAGAAACATCTATTTAAGAGCCTCCACTTTCCTCAAAATTTGTACTTCCCAAAGGCTTTTCCCTATGTCCCTAAGCCTATACTTTCAAAGATACCACCTATTTTATTTGTTTGTTTAGAATTTTAGGTAGAAGAGGTCTGAATACTTTTTAAGTAAACTTCATGGTTTTCATGAGGTGTTATCTGTCCTTTCTCACTAACTCTGGCACCCAGTTCTGTGACTGGGGCTTAGTAGTGATTAACAAAAATTAGTAGGATAAATGAATGAGACTGGAGAATGTTTCTTTTTCCCATGAATATTTTAGCATTTAGGGAATCGATTATATATTAATTATTGAATCCCCAGGTTTTAAGTATTATTGATAACATAAAACAAATCTAAAAAATTGTTAGATATTATTTTGTTCTCAAAGAATTTATAGTCTATATGGAAAAGGAAATAAGACAAAAATAAGACTATGAGGTGCTAAATTGTGTCAAACACAGTGTTGACAGCCAGCCAATGTGCAGTAGTCCAGACAAACTGTTTTTTAAATATTGAACTACTTTCCCCTTCTGTAAAGCTCCCTGACCACTATCCCCTTTCTTGGGAATTCAGGACATTTTTATATTCTAGCACGTAAATGAAAAAACCTGGCAAACAAGGGCCTCTAAAACCCTGTCCTAGCAGTATAGCTAGTGTCCATTCTGATTGGAAGAATTTCTTATCACCACAGCTGTTAAATATTTTGAATATCACCCTGGAGGTGCATATTATTATCACTATGTAAATTTGCAAGAAGTCTTAGAAAATCAGGTAAAACAATGATTCAGGAAGTAGCAGTCACATTAATCTCTTTATATAAAAATAATTATTAATCATTGATTAATCACATTAATCATAGATACGTGGGTGCATATAATATGTATTTATAACATAATAAATTACCTTCAAGTAATATTATACTTCATTTTCTCTCTTCTCAGCCTTTGTGCTATTGTCATAGTACATCTTATTTCTATAAATGTTATAAAAGCAAAAATATACTGTAACTGACTTTAACAGTGAATTACCTTTAAAAGATCTAAAAATTAGGAAACATCAGTA